>JAYMFT010388165.1:0-19921 GCA_038088735.1 Panulirus argus | reverse complement strand
ACACCTCTATATATATATATATATATATATATATATATATATATATATATATATATATATATATTATATTGTTTAAATAAAACACACAGAATCACAAAGCACAGTTAATTATTGGATAACTTTGTAAATATATATTGCTGATACCATTGTCATCAGTATCTATGACAACTGCACATTCTCTTTGGTTGAAGTTCAGGAGTACAATGAGACTCTTTGCAGCTGAACCTTGAGTGTGGGTTGTCAAACATGTCATTAGGCTGAGTTTTGGGTCACTAGAGGCCTAAATTTAGGTACCTGATGTTAATCCACTAGCCTTATCTGACTTCACATACTCCACCTGCTTTACATACCACTGAGAAAATGAATGTACAAATCTTCCGACTTAACTAGTCATATAAGGTGTTTTTTCTTGACTTCTGGCCATTAATCAATGACTGTAACCCATGAAATGACACTTGTGACCCCATGAGCTCTTTGTGACTCTGTGTTGACAGTTTCAACTCATTTGGGGTCGTGACCCTTGGTTTAGGAATCATTGCTCTATAACAGTGACAAAACCTGGATGGCCAACTTCATAACCAGCAACCAATTTAGTCACCTATAGTATGTTCATCTCTGAAACCCTTATGCTTTACCATGGAGTTGCTTAAGGAGCAGTCATTTCTTCAGCCATCTTTAATCGCCTAAATGACTTCCCTCCAGCAAACCACAGTATCAGTGTGAAGGTCCTTTCACATGCAGACAACCTCACAATATCATCACAACACCCTGACACTACAGTAGCAACAATAAATATGTTGCATTACATTATATAGTTTGAACAGTGGCTCACCTAGAACAAACATTGTCTGCACTACCACATTAGTCTTCAGTGACCCTTTGAACCCCAAACAGATTCAAATCCACCATGCTCTCTTAAGTCACTGTGAACGGATAATCACTCCCATTCAGCAACACACGAACTGTTCTAGGCACCACATTCGACATGCAGAGGAAATTCACACTCCAGACAACAAAAATCAACACAAAAGTATCACATAATCTAAAGGCCATCAGAACATTAACTGCTACCAGATTTAGACAAGAAAAATAATCCCTGATATTAATAAGAAATATAGTACAATGAAAACACTTCCATTGTACATACAGTATCCTCCAATAGCAGGATTTGAAACACTACCTTTTGTGTAGAAGCTAGGTATTCTGATTACTAGGCTATGGAGATTTTGATAAAGGAATGACTTCAGTTACAAGGAAATGAGTAACACTCTGTTTTGTATACATGAGCTATTCATCAGTCATTTCCCATTAGGCATATACTAACCATTGGTGAACATTTTACTGATCGTGCTGCCAAACACAGAGGTATATGAACAATGAATATAGTGCAGTGAATGTGCATTTTCATAGTACATATGATATATTTCAACAGCAAGATGCAAACCACAGCCACTTGCATGGAAGCTGGGTATGTTAGGCTATGGAACCCATAGTAGTTAACATAACCATACTATGGAGTCTGAAGTGGTTAATGTACCTATTTTCTGTACAAGTAGCAGTAATTCATATCCTACTTTTGGGATTTTTTGTATGTGCTATGGAAGTGCACATTCACTGATGAAAGGCTGAAAATCTTTGAGCATCATAAGCAAGAGGAGGATAGCTTATGCCTCATTCACGTTCATATCTGACCAGGCAATTCAAGTGACTGCAGGTAACCCTGGAGCTATTTTCTTTGGACCAAGAGTAGTCTTTGATACTCCCTGATTACCTCCAGCACAGTGTCTGACCTGCAACAAAAACTAATATTGGAGAAATAAGGTAAGTTTCCATTGCACTTGATAGTAATTTATTCATTAATGTTTGTATGAAATTCAAAATGTAACGGATTTGGTTTGTAATGGACCACCATTTTCCCAGTTAGTTCTCTAGAATAGTTGTTTACTGTACATTTAATTATTGATTCATATTTTTGTTTTTTGAAAGACTTAACCCTTTCTTTATCCCCAGGTGTGCGAAAGATTGTCCTAGCAACCAACATTGCAGAAACAAGTATAACTATAGATGACATTGTGTATGTTATTGATAGTGGACGTATGAAAATGAAAAATTATGATAAAGAGGCTAATTTGACAACCTTGCTACCAGAATGGGTCACTCTTGCCAATGCAAAACAGCGTCGTGGTCGGGCAGGACGGTGAGTGATTAGGATTTTTATTTATATGTGAACGGAATTATTTAACTCATGGCTACTTCTTATTACATTCCTTTTTAAAAAATTGTTAAAGGAATCATTTGAAGTTGAGAAGTAAAGTATATACCTGTACTATGTAGAACATGCATACAAACAAATCACTGGCCTTGAAGTCCAGTACAGCATAGCTAATCTGCACCTGGCTGTGGCAAGGCACACAGTTGTAATTACCTGTGTGTACTGTATGGAGAGGGACTTTTACACACGTGGGCCCCATCTCTTGAACATTCTCTACTATCATACAGCTTCTTGAATTTATTTACTTTGTCTGCAATTACTATTTCCTACGTCATTCTATTTCATTCATCCACCACTCTTTACTATAAAAGAGTCTCTTTATATCTATTTTTACAGTTTTGTGCTTAGTTTCATTTTATGCCATTTGGTTGCTCTGTCCTCATAATTCTCAAAGAACTGTTCACTGTCCACTTCTTCAATCTGTTTTGATAACTTAAAGGTTGTGATCAGATCACCTCTAACTCTTTTCTCTTCCAAGGTGGGTATATTTATAGCCTTAAGCCAAATGAGGCAAGAGGATGGAGCTGCCTCTTCAGTGCCACAGAGAGCAGGAATATTAGGAAATGGTAATGTCAGACTGAGATTGATGTATTCAAATATTGATGAATTGATATTTAATGGTGAAGAGCTGGAATTCAAGGATCATATGAGGAAAAGTGCACCTGTTAATGTTGGAGTCATGGAAGCAAAGCTTACTGAAGACATAAGATCTATCCTGTTCTGCCCGTAGGGGCACAGTGTTGTTAGTAATGAGGGAAAGAGAAAGCAAAGCAAGGTGAGGATTAGCCCTCTTAACAGAAGATAGCCTTAAGTTTCATAAAATAGTAGAGAATGGCCCATTCAGACAATACGTAATGGGAAGATTAACTCATGGGAAGAAGTACGCAGTGTTGTTAATATTACATGATCTAAAGAACTCACCTTTTCAGATATGGTGAAATACTGAAAATTTGAAAAAATGGATCTCAGTTACAAAGAGGGAAACTGACAGAATTTGGATTTTCATGGTGATAGAGTCGTAGAGACAAGATTTTAGAGTGTATACAGGGAAATATCTTTTAACAGTATGTTAATAAGCATACTAGGATGAGTGGGTCTGATAAACCACCATTTTCAGACTATCAATGCACACAAGCATGGATATTAGAAAAATTGTACAATACACCAGTTGGAAAAAGTGATTGTCTCATGTTCAAGATTAACTGTTATAGATGAGGACATAAAAAGAACAGAGGTGAAAGAAGACATAAAGTGGAGATATAATTGTGGAAACTTCACAAACTTCAATAATTCTTTGTTCATGTACATTGAGAAATAGAGTCCAGTAGCTGTAAGCCAGGGCTTTGTTGTGAGAGATTTTGTGAAATTTACAGTAAAAGAGTAGGAACATGGTTATCTCAAGCCTCAAATACAGAGAAAATGGCAAGAAAAAGAAGAGAATGGCTTAATTAAAGATGGCAAAAGGCAAGAGAGCTTCAAGATGTGCACTGGCAAAGAAATAAACAACACTTCAGCCAACAGCATTTACAAGGTTTAAGAGATCAAGAAAGTTATTAGACCTCATGAAATACTGTTCAGGATGTCACTGGAGAAAAGCAAAGAGCAAAGGGAATGGAAAAGGGGAAACATCATATTTATCTGTAAGAAAGGAGACTGGGAACAAGTGCTGAACTACAGACTGGTTTCACTGAAGTGTGGTTTTTAAGGTTCTCTCTATCTATTTATCTCATATCTGATGCCCATTCCCTCCAGGAACTCTCATCAAGGTGGTGGTTATGGCAAAAGATCTCTACATGTCCCTCTCGTTACATGCCTCCCTTGCTTATATCATTCCATGCCTTCTTCCATCATTTCTCTTCCCCCAGTATTCTTCCATTCTATTTCACCATGTTACTGGTGGTCTTCCTTTCACATCAGCTCTTGTAATCATGCTGTCATACATTCTTCTTGTAAACTCCCCAGTCTTGCATTCTTTCCACATGCCCACCTCAAAATATTGTTTCACCCACACTTTTACACCACAGGTCTCTATCTGCATTTTCTGCCAAACATGATATCTCATACACCTCCTCATTTCTTCCTTCCATTTAGTCATACCACATGCTTCTCACAGATAGCTCATTTCCATAGCCTGGATTCTTAATCTCTGTAACTTGTTCTATTTCTGTGTTTTGGCTGCATAGGTCAGGGTCAGGAGGACTGTGCTGTACCTCAATCCTTTCATCACTTTTATACTTTCACTTGTACTTTTCATTATTCTGTTAAGGGGCCCAATGACTGTTCTGTCTTACTCTTCTCCCTTATCTCACCTTCCATATTACCAAACTTAACCAAGATAACTCCCAAATACTTAAATTCTGTCACCTCTTCCAGTCTTTCTCCCCCTAATTCTTCAACACTTTTGAGCACACTTTCTTCTCTCACTTTATAAGGCTGTGCAGAATCTATGTTTTCACTGTGTTTCCTTTCAAACACCATTACTTTACCTTTATTGCAATTACCTTCAATTGCCTATGCACACATGCATCATAAAGCACAGTCTTCTTCAACTCCTATTCATTCTCAACAAACAACACGGTATCATCTGCAAACAGGCTTGTCAGTAGCCATCATGCCTCACCACCACACTCCATATCTACACCCCTTTTCCCTAGTTTTACATCCATCTTTCCTATCACTCCATCCATGTATATAAGTTAAAAAGTCAGTGACATCATAAGGCCCTGCCTCACACTCATATCTACACCAAAACTTCACCCAACTCTCCATCACTCTTACACTTGTATTTGCTCCTCTATGAAAGGCTCTCTCATCATCCAACAGTTGTTCCTCTCCCCCAAATATCCTGAACACATCCCATGGAGCATTCCACTCGACTCTTGTCATATGTGATCACCATAAAAGCTGTATATGGCTTCTTACCTTTCACTAGATATTTTTCACACTCATTATCAACACAAAAATCTGATTCACATCCCCTCCCTCTCCTAAAAGCCCCTTGCTCTTTACTTATTCTGCATTCAGTCACTTCCATTGCTCTGTCAATCAACACACTCGCCTACACTTTTCCTGGTATAGTTAACAGACTTTTCCCCTATAATTGCTACATTCATCCTTAGCAGCTTTTCCTTTGAATAAAGAAAAAAATGATAACATTCACCTAATCCTCAGGTTCTGTAAAAGATAATTAGAAAGCAAATAGATGACTTTCTACCAAGGAGAAATTACATAAGTGAGAGACAGCACAGTTTCAGGGAAGGAGGTTTTATGTAACAAACTTTTTAGATACAGATGAGAGAGTGAGATCTGTCTTACACAAAAGAGAAGGTTAAATGGATTGTTTGTATCTGGACTGCCAGAAAGCATTGACTCTGTACCACATATGAGGCTGATCAAGAAGCTATCTCACTAGGCAAGAGTTAGGGGGAAATTCCTTTGAGGGATAGATTATCTCAAAGGATGCATGTCAGAGGAGTCTTTACCAAATTGGTTCAAGGTAATCAGTGGAGTGGAAGGTTACGGAGGACACTTGTTGCAGGAGCCTTTTCCCAGTGGGTTGGGGAAAACCAGTAAAGTGCCACAGGATTCTGTTTTGGGACCAATGAAAATGACTTGTTTGAAAGTATGGATTCATACCGGAATATGTTTGCAGACTCCAAAGGTGGTGTGATACATGGTTGTTGAAATTCACCCTGAGCATATGTTAGGTAATGAGGGTGGGATAAACTGAAAGAAGGCCTCAGTATGATTATTATCTAGCTGGATATAAGCTTCAGAATTCCATGTGTGGAAAGGAATTAGGAATCATCATCATCCTAACCCTGCTGCCAGAGTCCCAAATCAGGAGCATAGGTAAGAAAACAAACTGTCTGATGGCAAATATCAGAATGGCCTTCAAGTATATGGATGAGGAATTATTTAGCTTGCTCTTTATAAGGATCAGAGCTATGATATGCTTTTCAAGTTTGGTCACTTCACCTAAAGAAACACATAGAGCTAATAGATTAGAGAAAGCCAAGTAGAGGGCAACAAAGATGGTACCAGAGTTAAAAAGCTGAGTTGCACTGAAAGGCTAAAAGCCTAACATTTGCCCTTCCCAGAAGAGTTATTCATAAGGTGCTTATGGTGAACTGTTCTTTAAAAGATATGAAGACTAAAAAATATAAGGACAGGACCACTAGAGGACAAAGCACAAAATTAAGCAAGAAACCTGTTAAAGAAAGATGTGAAGATGTACTTCTGTAGTACGAGATGTGTTAAATAGAACAGAATGATTGAGGACATGGTTAATTCAGACAGCATACATATATTTAAGAAGTTGTGTGATAGTAGAGAATGTTTAACTGATGGTGCCCTTCGAGTGTTAAACTCTCTCCCTGTACTGTATAAATAGGTAATTTCACTTATATTCATGTCCTTGAAATTTCAAGGAGCAACTACATTAGTTTGAGTACCTCATTATACTGTAGAACAGAAAGGCTTCTCGCCTCTCTCATAACTGATTATTTTTCTTTTTTATCTCAGTGTGCAGAAAGGTGTGTGTTACCATCTGTACACCCGTGCAAGAGAACAAATCTTGGATGATTATCCTCTACCTGAAATTCAGCGTACTCGCCTTGAGGAGATTATTCTTCATGTTAAGATCTTACGATTAGGTTCTGTCAAGCCATTCCTTTCAAAAGTGATGATGCCTCCTGATGACTCTGTTGTGGATGTCTCACTACAGGTAAGAAAAATTTTTGTACCCAAGAAGGAGAAAAGGTGAATTTCAATCATGACCAGGTTAGATTTTCAAGAAAAGGAACCAAATCTTCCTAATACATTTATAAATGATGTAATTTATTTTAATCTGTTCCCAAGATTTTTGTCCACAACAAATGGTTTGCCATGTTGTTTTTGCTCTTTTATATTCTTTTTATTTATCTTTCCAACTGTCCAGAACATGGCACCTTTCCTTCATTTCTTGGATGAATTACTTAAAACGTGGGAGGTACATACCGTGAATCAGTATGCTGTAATGCCTTTACTGTTTTTCTGATTTGTTGTATATAAAGGGTTTTATGTGGTCAAAGGTCAAACAATCATAAAGGCTTTCACCGATATGTGTTGGACTCACCCTGGGTCTTACCTATTTCTGTGTCTTATCCCTCTATATATCGTACCTTATCCTTGGTCTTGCTTCACCTTGGAGCTTGTTTCACCCTAAAGTGTCTGCAACAAACCTCGTCTTCCTCCCCTTGCATTTTCAGAGGCGATGTCCCACTTACATTTTATTACTCAGTTATCTCTCCTTTGCCCTTGATTAGTATCTGCAGACATCTGGGCATAGAATTGGCATGGTTCCTGAAGTATTCTAGGTCCATATTTTGGGTCCATTTGGTCTTGATCTCCTGATTCAGGGTAAGCACTGGTGAGTTATTGCAGGAAGAAGTAGCCAGATCATGCATTCTGAGCACCCAGTGCACCTAGAAATCTCACATGTTCCCACATTTTCTTGCTTTCAGGCAAGAATTTTGACTTTCTCATTTAAAAAAAGGTAAGAGACAACCATCTTGAAGCTAAGGAGGAAGAAATACAGTGTCTAGAGACAAAATTTCCAGAATGAAGTGATAGCCCGGAAGAGTTAAGAAAGAATATTATTCCTCCAAGATAGCCTGAGGCAAACTGAGGCAGGTTGCTGGGGTTCAGGCAGTTTAGAACTCTTAGATTCAGTGATTAGATGTATGATGATTTCACCCTGAGAAAGTCATATGCTTGTACCCTCAATAAATCTTAGCCATGTATTGCCTTTTTAAGATATATAGGAGTGGAAAGTGTTTTTTCGGATGCTGTATACCTTGCCTCACCCTGAGCCTTGCCTTTTCCTGAGTCATATCTCACCATGGGTCTTACATCACACATCTTGCCTCACCTTGTGTCCTGTATCACCTTATATGTTTCTTTGCCTTGTTTCTCTCCTTAACTTATGCTGCATTACTTTGTGTCTTGCCTAACCTTGGGTCTTGACATGCTTTCTGTCTTGCATCACCATTGGTCTTACTGAGTCTTGACAAAGAAATTCTTTACTAAGATTTCCTTTATACTCAGTAACTGCTGCATCTTCTAAATGATCTTAATGAGTCTTCACACAACAAGGATGTTAAAGGTTTATATGGAGGGAAGTAAACTGCAATTGCATATGAATTCTGGCCTTAATGTATAAGTATATTTGCAATAAATCACTAGCAAACTTCATGGCCTTGACCTCTCTCAGTAGTTAACTCAGCATGTGAACAGTTCTGAATTCACACTTGACAGTTAAATACCATACCTTTAGCTACTGCTAAAGCATTCTTATCAAAAATAATGGTGCCCCATGTTATATCTGTTTTGAATGCATCTTTACAGGTGAAGTACCTAATTATCTAAGTTAATTAGGGCATCTTTGTTGTAACTGCATTGGATTTTCAGGTCTGTGGATCTTAATTGAGGACAGGGACTCTGGTTTAACTGCATTATATATGACAACTAGAGAATGTACGTGACCAAATGAGGCCATTCTTTATCTGTTTCTGGAACCACCTTGCTAATGCAGGAAACTGCAAACAGTTATGAAAAATGAAATACAAACTAAATAGAATACAAACTAGAAGGAACCTATTCATCGTAATACATAATTTTGTGTCTTGTATATTTACTCAAGTATCACAGATCTGAAAATTCTTTCTAGTAAGACTCCCAGTTCACTCAAGTATCACAGATCTGAAAATTCTTTCTGAAATATTTCTTTCCAAAGCATTTTGCTTAAAAAAGTACAACAGCTTTCTGGCTGCAGAAGATATGGTAGATACTAATCAAACTGGTGCTTAAGTTGCCTCCAGTCTTGCCTTTGCATTCTGTCTTGGAAAATAGGATTATCCTCATTACAGTGATGGACAAGAATCCTAACATACCTTAAACAAGTTCCTCGTCAGCTGAAGAGAAAAGAAAAATGTGCTCAGTATTGAAGAAAAGTAGACATAGTATAAGAGATTATGCAAAGTTGAAGTTTGTTACATACTGTAGATTAAGTAGCTGAACCACCAAGCAGGATTAAGGGGGAAACTCCCTCAACAGATAGAAGATTATCTCAGTAGAAGGGAACAGGACACATCAGAGGAGCCCTCTCCAGTTGGGTTGAATTGATAAGTGCCGCAGAGTTCTGTGTTGGGAAGATTACTTTTCTTGATCAATGGAAATGACTTACCTGAAGGTGTAATGACATATCAGAATGTGTTTGCAGATGATGCAAAAGTCATGAGAGAAGCAAAGAGACTCTAAAGTTGGTCTGACACATGTATGATGAAATTCACCCCAAACAAATGTAAATGATAAGGATATGACTTAAAAAAGGCCTCAATATGAATATTATCTAACAGCAAATAAGATTCAGGATTCTGTGTGAAAGAAGCCTTTTTTTTCTAGTCACTGACAAGTCCACATGAAGGCTAGGCCTCAGTTGGAATAGAGAGAAGATAATGAAAGGGGAGAAGAAGAGACAGGGAAAGTAACTACAAATTTTAGAGGATGATAAAACCTGCCTTTTGAAATGTGCCAGGTCATAATTCCTAGGAAAGACATGAGAGGGTAGAGAGTTTCAAAGCTTCAATGTGCAGGGAAAGAAACAGTCTTCAAAACAGCCCAACCTTGATTTGCCAACAGCCATGCAGTAATCAAGGGAGTTGACGACATCCCTAGCCTGTCACTGGAGTCCTACACTAGAAAGATAGTTAAGGAGACAAATTGTCTGCTGGCAAATATTAGAATAGCTCTCAAATATACAGATGGGAAAATATTTGGCAAGCTGTTCATATCCCTACAGGAGACCAAAACTAGAATATGCTTTTCTAATTGTAGTTTGATGATGTAGACAGCATACAGTTCTTCGAGAGGTGAAGTGATAGAGAAATGAGGTAGCTATGCATGCATGCTAATGAGAGTTTTAGCATCCCATCAAAAGCAGTTCATCCTAACTTGTTATTGATTCTAATTTGAGGGTGAGAGGTCAGCTGCATTTTGAGTTGATATTGGAGATGAATTTGTTTCCTTGAAGTAATTTGAATGGGGGAATTTCATCAACGCTTATCATGAATATCTTCCTTAGGACAAGAAAAGTCCGACTTGATATTAAGGTTGGAAGGTCAGCAGTCAAGGTCACTGCTGCACTTGTGGATGATTTATTTTCAGCATGGTAACTTTAGTTCTGCAGGATGGATTTTATTATGACATGGTATATGTGCTTCCCATTGGAGCTTGAAAATTGTTTTTTGATTTTGAGGTCAAAAGGTTAAAAGTCAAAATTACTACTGCAATTGTAAGTTGATTTGTTTTTGCAAAAAAATTTTTATCAAAAAAAGTGGATTTCACCAAGCCATGTCATATGTGTTTCCCACAAGGCAAGGGAGCTCCCTTTTCATATTGAAGTCAAAAGGTCAAACATTATGGTCATTGCTACATGTGTAGTGTATTTTGTTTCTGCATAATATCTTTACTTGTGTAGTGTATTTTGTTTCTACATAATAGCTTTACTTCTGCTGGATGGATTTCATTAAGATTTGTCACTTGTTCCATTTGGGGTAAGGCAGGTCTGTAATGATTTCAAATCATCTCTACAGCTACCTGTGATGTCATCTCTGCCTCCCACTTCCATCACCCTTGCCACCATCTCAGCTAGTCTCTTACCACAGCCTTCTGTGCTACCATTTCTGCCATTCCTTTTGGCATCAACAGTTATATTACCTTTACCACCACTTATATGACCCTCTAGCAACCACCGCTATCACCATCTCTGCCATCTCCGTACCACCACCACTATTGTCACCATCTTTGCCACCATCTCTATGACCACCTGTGCCACCAACACTGCTATGCCCTCTGTATGGATGCACTGAAACCAAAATATCAAGGTTTGGTAGGAATAGGAACTGGCCATTTTGGTTTTCTGTTGATATGCTGTAAGGTCTGTCTATATTTATACTTTGGAAAGTCTATAGAAAAATTACATGCCTGTACAATTTTTTCTCTTTTTTCATACATATTTACCATCTCCCACATTAGCGAGGTAACATTAAGAACAGAGGACTGAACCTTAGAGGAAAATATCCTCACTTGGCCCCCTTCTCTGTTCCTTCTTTTGGAAAAGTGAAGCAGGAGGGGAGGATTTCTGGCCCCCCGCTCCCTCCACTTTTAGTTGCCTTTTATGACACACAGGGAATACATGGGAAGTTTTCTTTCTCCCCTATCCCCAGGGATAAAATATGCTGAGAAATAACTTTTTTTCGGTAAAAGGTTATAAATTCCTGCTTTGATTTGCTCGATATTGGTGACAGTTACAGATCTGCCTAAGTTAAGGATTTTAAGGACATCAGGAGCATTCTTTATTACAGGATTTTTTTAGTACTTAGTAGTCTTTAGAAACTGAAGTCCAAGGAAAAGAATATAGTAGTTGGTTACAGAAGATCCAACACGTACAAGTGTGTCTCCTCAGCACATTTTTCATTGATTGAGAAATTTAATGCGGTTAATTGTTTCAGGCTTACTGTGGTAAAGTGCTCAATATTTTATGGAACATGACAGGTACAAAGAACCAAAATCCATGTCAACATGATGAATCTTGCATGTGTCAAGGTGTGTCATGTTTTCATATGTGTAGCTTATACAGTGAAACAACCTCTTTCTGAACAGACACTTTGACAAAGTAATTACAAAAAATTACAAAACAAGTAAGTAATGAGTTGTTGTTACTGAGCAATGTAATCCCATATGTTGTAGCCCCAAGAGCATGCCTCATAACCTTATGATATTGTAGGAACTATTGTTCCTTCAAACATACCCATTTTTTCCATCCAAGGTAACATTCTTCCTTTTCACACATTCTTCATCGCTCCCAGAATCTGCCTATCCTTTCACACACTCTGCCAAACTCAGTCACCAGCTTCTTGAGTTTCTCCCTTGAACCAGCCACCAGTGCTGTATCAGTGGGAAACAACAACTGACTCACTTCCCGTGCCCTCTCATCCCCAACAGACTGTGTACTTGCCTCTCTCTCCAAAATTCTTCCATTTACCTCCCTCACCACCCCATTCATAAACAAATTAAACCACCATGGTGGCATCACATACCCATGATGCAGACCGACCTTCACAGGGAACTTTTCACCCTCCTCTCTTCCTACTCTTACACACGCCTTACGCCCTTGATATAAACTTCTCACAGTTTCAAGCAGCTTACCTTTCACACCATATATTCTTAGAACCATCCCCAAAGCATCTTTATCAACCCTATCGTATTCCTTAGCCAGATCTGTAACTGCCACATACAAATCCACATATTTATCTAAGTGTGTTACATACATTCTTCAAAGTAAACACCAGATCCACACATCCTCTGCCACTTCTGAAACTACACTGCTCCTTCCTAGTCTGATGCTCTGTATGTGCATTCACCCTCTCAATCAATAACTTATCAGGTATACTCTATCTATCTATATCTCTGATGCCTGTTCCAATTGGAACTCCCTCAAAGGGATGGCCATGGCAACAGTCTCCACAATTAAAGAACTCCAGTGCCGCTTCTTAACCTTTAGTGCCTCACCCTTAACAGGCCATTGGCAGAGGGCAAGTCTAGTGCACTATTTGCTGAGGCTCCTACCTAATGTTTCTAATGACTACTTTTATCTAATGCTCCTACCTACTACTTCTACCTAATGTTTCTGCCAAATAAATCAGCCTAAATGTTCCTAGCTACTACTATCTCCTGTCCCTACTATTTTGCCAAAATGCAGGGCTGGCACATAGTGCTCTCCACAGCAAAATCTAGAGTTATGAATGAGGTGCATGAGTTAAGTGTTGTCCGGTGTTACATGTGACAAGGAGAGATTGTCTGTTTGTGGACAGAATACCAGTAGTCCACATATTAGTGAGGCAGAAAGAAAAGACATCTACCTGGGTCATAGGAGTGCAACTTGACAACTTCTATGATTTTTTGTTGAGAAAGTGAAAAATCTATCTTTTGAAATGTGCTAGGTCATAGATATTGGGAAAGACATGAGAATGCAGAGAGTTCCAAAGCTTCGCAGTGTAGGGAAAGAAGCAGCTATCAGAACGCCCCTCCCTTGAGTTGCCAATAGCCACATAATGATTATGTGACACAGCAGCTTGCCGAATATTGCATGGTCTAGCTAGTGGTGGGGCCACACAAGCAGCCAGCTCTCGGGAGCAAAAACCAAAGTAGAACCCATAGAAGAGGGAAAGTGAACCAACATTGTGGCACAGGGTAATGGAGTCAAGTTTGGAAGTTAGCCTGGGACAGTTTATAAGTCAGACCACTTTTGACTCAACCCTTTCAGATATGGATACAGAGCTAGAACCACCCCAAATATGAGAGCAGTACTCCATACAAGGACAAATCAATCCCTTGTATAAACAGATTAATTATTCAGAAGAGAAGAAGCTTTGACATCTAAACAGGACACCCAGTTTCTTAGAGGTAGACTTAGCTATTCCCACAATGTGGGATTTCCAAGAAAGAGTGGATATTACAATAATACCAAGTATGTTCATTGAGTACAGTAACACCAAGTATGTTCATTGAGTCAAGAGGTGGAACTGCAGAACCATCAAAGGAGAGTTGTGAGGAGCTTTCGATAGAGAGATGAGTATCATTTGAGTCTTTGAGCCAATAAACTTAATATAATTTTGTGTACTCCACTGAGATATCCTGTCCAAGTCTGAGTTTATTGAGGAAGCTGTGTTCAAGACGAGATGCAGATTGAGCGAGAGAAGAGGGAGCAGAATTGAAAGATATGGATGAATGCAGTGTTGAGTCATCAGCTTTTGAGTGCATTGGATTATTTGTGGAGGAGAGGAAATCGTTGAAAAATAGGAGAAAAAGTGTAGGAGACAGTACAGAACCTTGAGGGACACTGCTGTTGATGGAGAAAAGGGGGGAGACTGATCCATCAACAGCAACAGAGATAGATCTGCCAGAGAGAAAGCTAGATATGAAGGAGCAAAGTGAAGGAGGGAAGACAAAAGAGGAGAGCTCAGAGATGAGACCCTGGTGCCACACCCTGTCAAAAGCCATAGATATGTCAAGGGTAGCTGCATATGACTCCCCAAAATGTTTAAGTGATGTTGACCAGACATTAGTAAGTTAGGAAAGAATATCACCAGTGGATCTCGCCATACAGAAGCCATACTGGTGATCAGAGAGAAGACTGATTTTTGCGGTGTTTAAGGATATGAGAGTTGAGGAGGGATTCAAATACTTTGGAAATGGTAGATGTCAAAGCAATAGAACAATAGTTAAAGGGATCAGAACGGTCACCCTTCTTAGGTGATGGGATGTGTCAAAGCATGTTTTCAAGGAGAAGAAAAAGTTTTGGTTTTTAAACAAGCAAGCACAGATGTAGGTTCAAAGGCACACTCTTTCAGGACACAGGGATGGATGCCATCAGGACCTTAAGCTTTGCTTGTGTACAGAGAAAGAAGTGCTTTTTGGACAGTCCAAAAAGAGATTATGGGAAGAAGCATAGGATTAGTAAGAGGAGCATCAGTGGATGAAGGAATGTTAGAGTCATCCAGAGTGGAGTTAGGGGAGAAACGGGAACCAAAGAGAGTTGCTTTGGCAGTGGGAGAGACTGCTATCGTACCGTTAGAATGGAAAAGTGAGGGAAAGGTAGAGCAACAGAAGTTGTTAGAGATGCCCTTAGCTAAAGACCAGAAAGACTTATCAGTGGATGACAAGAAGAGTCTGTCACATATCCTTTGAACAATGAAACACTTAGTCTCATGGATAATGTGCTTGCAGCAATTACGGACAGTGGTAAAAGCTGAATGGGAGCCAGAGGAAGGAGAGTTTTTCCAAGTCCAATATGCCTGATTCCTTGTCTGAATTGCCTTGGAACAAGAATGGTTGGACCATGGATTGGATGAAGAAAAAGTCTTGAAGGAAGAGGAGATAAATGCTTCCATTCCTGCCAGAGTAACCTCAACTATGAATATGGCAGAGACAGAAGGATCACCACATAACAGACAGTAATTTACCCAAGGAAAGTCAAAAAAGAAGTTACGTAAATTATTCAAGTCAGCTGTTCAGGTGCCAGTATTTTCGATTAGCAGGGGCTGCTGGAGAGGGAGGTGTGATCAGATGAACCAACTGGGGTAGAGATTGTGTAGTTACAGCGAGGTGTACTAGAGGTGAAAAACAAATCCAGAATATTAGGAAAAGGGATAAATGCTTCCATTCCCACAAGAATAACCTCTGTTATGTGTTTGGCAGAGACAGAAGCATCACCACGTAAGAGACAGTAATTTACCCAGGGAAAGTCAGAAATGAAGTTACATAAGTTATTCCAGTTGGCTTTTTCAGGTGTCAGTATTTACGGCTAGAAGGGGCTGCTGGAGAGGGAGGTGCCGTTAGAATAGATACATTTATGAGAGTATGATCAGATGAACCAACTGGGGGTGAAATTGCGTATTTACAGCGAGATGGAAAAGAGGTGAAAAACAAATCCAGAATATCAGAAGAGTGGTCACAGCGGTCAGGTATATAGGTAGGATGGGAGATAATTTGCTCCAAATCACTTTTAAAGCAAATCACTTTTAAGCAAACTTTTCTGGAGTACGCTACAATAACACTTCAACAATGTGACCCTTAACCTACAAGGTTGTCCCTACTTGTACAGGAGCGTATCCAGAGGGAGCCACCTGGCTGTATCTGCAGCGTGGAGTGTTTGGCCAGAGTGTGCCAGCTCTCCCTCGGGCGCTGTGGCAGAGGATGTTCCTGGGCGTCTGGTACCTCTACTGCCTCCTCGTCAGCGTCTACTACACCAGCAACCTCACTGCCATCTTCACCAGCCCTGCCAACCCACAACGCATCCACACCCTCCAGCAGCTGGCTGATAGTGACTACAGGTACGGTGTCCACCATCCACACCCTGTAGCAAATGGCTGATAGTGACTACAGGTATAGAGTCCACCATCCACACCCTGTAGCAACTGGCTGATAGTGCCTACAGGTACAGCGTCCACCATTCACACCCTCAAGCAGCTGGCTGATAGTGACTACAGGTACAGTGTTCACCATCCACACCCTCCAGCAGCTGGCTGATAGTGACTACAGGTACAGTGTCCACCATCCACACTCTCCAGCAGCTGGCTGATAGTGACTACAGGTATAGTGTCCACCCTCCTCACACTCCAGTATCTGGCTGATAGTGACTACAGGTATAGTGTCCACCATCCACACCTTTCAGCAGCTGACTGATAGTGACTACATGTACAGTGCCCACCATCCACACCCTCCAGTAGCTGGCTGATAATGATTAGAGGTACAGTGTACACCATCCACACCCTCCAGTAGCTGGCTGATAGTGACAAGAATTACAGTGTCCTCCATCCACACCCTCCAGCAGCTGGCTCATAGTGACTACAGGTATAGTGTCCAACATCCACACCCATCAGCGGCTGGATGATAGTGACTACAGGTATAGTGTCTGCCATCCACGCTCTCAAGCAGCCGGCTGATAGTGAAGACAGGTACTGTGTCCATCATCCACGCCCTCCACCAACTGGCTAATAGTGACTACAGGTACAGTGTCCACCATCAACACCCTCCAGCACTTGCCTGATAGTAACTAGAGGTACTTTGTCCACCATCCACACCCTCCAGCAGCTGGCTGACAGTGAATAAAGGTATGGTGTCCACCATCCACACTATCCAGCTATTGGCTGATAGTGACTACAGACACAGTGTCCACCATTCACATCCTCCAAGATCTAGCTGATAGCCAATACAGGTTTAGTGTCCTCCATCTTCACCCGTCAGCAGCTGACTGATAATGAATATTGATATGGTGTCCATCATCTACACCCTTCTACAGCAGGCTGATAGTGACTATAGGTAAAGTGACCCTCATCCATTCCCTTCAGCAGGTATCTGATAGTGACTACAGACACAGTTTCCACCATCCACAACCTCCAAGAACTGGCTGATAGTGACTACAGATACAGTGTCCGCCATTTACACCCTTCAGCAGCTGCGTTATAGTTACTACAGTTATAGTGTCCACAATCCACACACTTCAGGAGCTACCTAATAGTAACTATAGGTATAGTGTCCACCATCTTCACCTTTCAGCCGCTGACTGATAGTGACTACTGGTATGGTGTCCATCATCCACACCCTCCAGCAGCTGCTTCATAGTGACCACTGGGATAGTGTCCACAATCCACACCCTCCAGGAGCTAGCTGGTGACGACTACAGGTATAGTGACTACCATCCACACCCCCTCCAGCAGCCGATTGATAGTGACTACCGGTATAGTGTCTATCATCTACACCCTCCAGCATCTGGCTGATAGTAAATACAGGTACAGTGTCAACCATCTGCACCATCCAGAATCTGTGTGATAAAGGCTAGAGGTAGACTGACCATCATCTACACCCTCCAGCAGCTGCCTAATTGTGTCTACAATTAAAGTGTCTACCATCTACACCCTCCAGCAACTGGCTAATAGTGACTGCAGGTATAGCGTTTACCATCCACACCCTCCATCATCTGGCTGATGGTGACTACGTGTACAGTGACCAACATCCACACCCTCCACCAGCAGGCTGATGGTGACCACATGAGCAGTGTTCACGATCCACTTCCTACAGCAGCTGGCTGACAGTGGTTACAGGCAGTGACCATCATCCGCATCCTACAGCGACTGACTGATAGCGACAACAGGTATAGTGTCCACCATCCACACCCTCCAACAGCTGGCTTATAGTGAACACAGGTATAGTGCCTACCATCCACACCCTCCAGCAGCTATCTGATAGTGACAAGAGAAACTGTCCACCATCCACACCCTCCGGCAGCTAGCTGAAAGTGACTACAGGTAGAATTTCCACCATCCACACCCTCTAGCAGCTGTCTGATAGTGACTGCAGGTATAGCGTTTACAATCCACACCCTCCAGCAGCAGTTTGATAGTGACTGCAGGTACAGCGACCAACATCCACACCCTCAACCAGCAGGCTAATAGTAACTATATGTACAGTGTTCACCATACACACCCGAAAGCAGCTGGCTGACAGTGGCTACAGGTAGAGTGACCATCGTCCACATCCTCCAGGTGATGGCTGACAGCGAGTACATGTACAGTTTTCACCATCCACAGCCTCCAGTAGCTTGCTGATAGTGACTAAATGTGCAGTGTCCAGCAGCTGGCTGATTGTAACTACTGGTATAGTGTTTACCATCAATACCCTTCAGCAGCTACCTGATAAGGTTTACAGGTGCAGCTTCCAATATGCACACCCTCTAGCAGCCGGCTGATAGTGACTACATGTACGGTGTCCAGCATCCACACCCTCGAGAACTAGACTGATTGCCAAAACAGACACAGTGTCCAACATCCACACCCTCCAGCAGCTGGCTCATAGTGACTACAGGTATAGTGCTTACCATCCACACCCTCCAGCATCTGATTGATAGTGACTGCAGGTACAGAGACTATCGTCCACACCCTTTAGCAGCTGGCTGATAGTGACTACAGACACAGTGTCCACCATCCACACCGTACAACAGCTGCCTGATAATGACTACTGGTGTATTATTGACTATCCACACTCTCCAGCAGCTTTTTTATAGTGAATAATGTATTGTGTCTGCCATCCATACTCTCCAGCAGCTGGCTGATAGTGACCACAGACAGAGTGTCCACCATCCACGTCCTCTTAGAGCTAGCTGATAGTGTCCACAGGTACAGTGACCATCATCCACACCCTCCAGCAGCTGGCTGATAGTGACTACAGGTATAGTGTCAACCATTCACACCCTCCAGCAGCTTTCTGATTGTAAATACAGGTACAGTGTCCTCCATCCACACCCTCCAGCAGCTGGCTGACAGTGACTATATGTACAGTGTCCACCATCCAAACCCCACAGCAGCTGGCTGATCGTGACTACAGGTGCAGTGTCAACCATCCACACCTTCCAGCAGCTATCTGACAGTGATTACAGGTACGGTGTCCACCATCATCTCCCTCCAGCAGCTGGCTGATAGTGACTACATGTATATTGTCCCCCATCCACACCCTCCAGTAGCTGGCTGATAGTGACTACAGGTACAGTGTCCACCATCTCCTACCTCCAGTAGCGGGCTGATAGTGACTACAAGTGCAACGTCCACTATCCACACCCTACAGCAGCGGGCTGATAGTGACTACAAGTGCAACGTCCACCATCATCACCCTCCAGCAACTGCTTCATAGTGACAACAGGTACAGTGTTCACTATCCACACCCTCCAGCAGCTGGCTGATAGTGACTAAGTTAGGTCTTATATTCGGTATGAAAAACTAAACATTAGAGATTCGAATCCTGATTCAAGATTACGAGAACAAAGTTCATTATCTATTGGTCTAGAGAAAGTTGAGGTATACCAGACTGGACAGTTGCTCCTGAAATACGACAACACCGTAGAGGTAGGCTGTCAATTTACCTGGTAGACCTGCCAAGGCTCACATAAGAAAATGTACCTTCGTCTACATATAATAAAATGAAAGTTTACCTTACTGATAAGCTGTTACACGGATAACTGGTACCTTGTATTGTTATTGAAGTTAAAAGAACATG
>JAYMFT010388154.1:0-19922 GCA_038088735.1 Panulirus argus | reverse complement strand
ATATATATATATATATATATATATATATATATATATATATATATATATAGTACCTAATCAGCAGAGAAAAAGAGAGTAAAGGCTGTGATAACCTGACATTGCTGTGCACCTTCTATTAGTATATACATATGTAAACAGGGATCTATGGTACACAGACTCACCATTTCCTTTCAATTCTTATTAATGTATCGCGACACTGATTTTCGTCAGTATCACATCACTACATTCTCGATCTATTGCTATTGGCACTTGAGCTTAGCAAGGAAAAAAAAATATATATATCACATTCAGCGTTTTAGTGACATACTACAAACATTAGAAGTCGAGCGATGAATTCGACATGGGGGCGGGGGCGCTGCTACAGCATCATCATCATCATCAGCAAACAGCACCGTCAGGTTCACAGCCTATGATAACAAAACGTTTCCCTTGTATGGCACCTCCCTTAGCATACCTCAAGAGCTGATTTCAGCCTGTTATCATTACTGACATCATTACAATTAATATTAATTATTACTATGGGTAAAAATGATTTAATCTACTATTATTAGTTACTCTTATATACACACCCCAATAGAAAACGGAGAATATTAAATACAATTCATTACAGTTTCATAGATTTCAAACCTGTAACCAATATACATGGCATATAAAATATAAAAATACAAACAATTGTTCATGATTTACAAAGGGCCATGAGACTCAAGAGGGAAAAAATAATAATATAACATCCGAAGTAAAAATATAATAAAAAAAATTCCAACAAAAATAGATTATTAAAACTTAGGCGTACGTTTGTAAAGCCTGACAACACAAGAGAGGTATGTAGGTAATGGACGGAGAGTTGGGGGCTGCAGGGAGGTGCTGCCCATGGCCACCTCGTACCCAGAGGGCTGCCACTTAGCCAAAGGGGAGGGAAGGGGGGCTTACCTTACATCCAGAGGCGTACCTTTCAACCAGAGGGGGTACCTTACATCCGGGGACTACCCTTCAACCAGGGAGGGTACGTAGGGACTACTGTTCAGCTAGGGGACGGGGTGTACCTCACATCTAGGAGCTACCTTACAACCAAAGAGCTGATTTACCCCCAGGGGAACACCTCACACGCTCTTAGGGGTAACCTCACATACAAACACACATATAAGGGTCTACTTTACACCCTAGGGACCCACTCTATAACCAAGGCACTGCACGAAACAACCTCAATCCACTGAGCTCCTTATAACCGAAGGGGGTCCGCATTACACCCTGAGGGCTGCCTTAAACCCAAAGGGCGACTTCACAACCAGGGCGCCACCTCCTATGCAGGGGGTCCTAAATCACACCCTCGGGGCTAGGCTACACGTAAGGGGCGGGGGAGGGGGTTACATTTTAAGTGCAACGTTACCCTTTGGAGTCTACCTTCACAGGGGTGAGGGGCCACAGCAGGCAGCACCAACCACTGCATCTATAATTATAACAAGTGATCAAGAAAGTCTCCCGAATATAATCATAATCACACGAAAATAATTGTACCTTAGAGGGTCATATTGCATCCTGGATCCATCCGTGTTACTCCTAGGTTACTAAACCGCATCCCAGGACCACCGATCGCAGAGGAGTGTCTCTGTGTTGTTCCCCAGTGGGTTGTGGCCCACCCCTGGGGCGACACTACCCCCAGGTGGGCTTCGTAAACACCCGGAAGGATGGGATGGGAGGGCAAACAACAACCACAAGGCCAGGCTATCTATATAAGTCACTCGTTCGTCTACTTCAGTCCAACAAGAAACGCCAAGGAACAGCTCTGGCCTACTCTACAACCTAAATGTTTTCATAAAGAAATTAGAGAAGAAAAAAAAATATAATGTTTCCAGCAAGATCTGAGACAGGCGTTCAGCGCTGCCGAATTCATTCGAACATGGCGGGCTTTGAGCAAATATAGTGTGACTTCTCGAGGGTTGGTCAAAATTGTGTGGGAGGCAGCTCTGTAGTAGTCATGAAGCAAGCTTTGGCTTTGAAGGTGAAGAGTTGGCATTCTTTCAAATTTCAAACTCACAATGCATGGGCTTGGATTACGAGGTCATTGTTATGATCTTTTAAAATGAACGTTAAATGCTTCAATTACATTTTTTTTTAAACTATTCTCATCGTATACCATACATTTGTTTTACCAACAGCCTTAAGAGTAAACCTTACCGACAAAAGGTTGTATCTAGAATTTAATTGTGAAGAGAAAAATTTGAACTTAGGTATTATCAGAATATAAATAATTTGATTTGAATACGATTAGGGTCAACCCCAACACACACACGCACACACACACACACACACACACCAGTGATGGTGCATCACATCGTCGTACCTCAGGCACCTTGTATGTAAACAAGCTGCAACATAACGCGTTCCACAGGGACAAATTTTTCTTTTTTGATTCGTTCCGTTGTGGCCACTGTGTGACCACCAGCTGTCACTTGGTTCCTTCCCCGCCGACGTCTCAGGCCATGGTGAGTGATGCACGCCATAAGAGGCAAAACAGCAAGCCTTCATCAGGGCCGCCCGCCCTGTGTCATGAACCACAAAACGGCCAGCCCATACCCGAGATGGGATTGACTGACCTTATCCCCGCGGGGCGCTACTGTGGCGGCTGGAGTGTAGGGGGCGGGGAGTCTGGTCCAGGCGGGGAGTGGTGAGAGTGTGCCGGTGTGGAGATGATCAGCGTCTGGCTAAGGGCACCGCCTTCGTTCACCGTGTACCCTCCGCTGTCCACCGTTATCTGGGTTAGGGATTTCTGAGGCAGGCTGGCCATGTCCGTGCGCAACACGTAGGCGGGGAAGTTGCTTCCGTTCTCTGGCGAGTCCACGATGATGGTGTCGCCTCCGATGTTGACCGTCTCGATGGTCACGTTCTCTGAGGTGAAGTGCTCCGTGGTGACGCCCTCCAGGTGGGTGAGGTTGTCGGTGGAGACCACCACAGCACCGTTCTCCCTCACCGTCACCAGCGCAGGCTCGTGGTGCGCCATCATCAGCTGGGGCGGCGACTGGGTGCGCGATATACGTGGCTTGGGCGGCACTGGCGGCGGCAGGGACGAAGAGCTAGAGCGACTCATGTCCACGCTGCTGACCCGCGGCGCCACTGTCACCGTCACTCCGTCTCTTTTCGTACCAGCTCCCACGCCGTCTGTTTCACTGTCACTGCTGAGGCTACTGCGGCTGCTGCTGCAGCTACTGCTCGTCACCGTCTTTTGAGTGGGAGACATCTGCTGTGACGTAACGTGACGGAGCTGAACGCTGAAGTTGCTGATCTTCCGTTCTTCAGGCGTGGGTGGCCGGGCCTGCACCACTACCACACGATCCTCGGCCGTCGTCATGGGCGTGACCTCAACGGCGCCGCCCATGATAGTGGCGTCGCCGTCAAGCAACGTGATGGTGGTGCCGCCCACAGGCGCCGGTGTGGAGGGCAGCGCTGGTGGTTCCTCCTGTTCCTCACTCTCCTTGTTATGCTGGAAGGTGATGCTGTTTTTGGAGGTCTCTGAGGCCGTCACCCACTGGCTTGAGATGTCTGTGATGGACGTGGAGCCGCTTATTTCGATGTGGGAGACGGGTTCCCCCTCAGGCTCCGTTACGCGAGGAGACACAGCTTCAGCTAGGCTGCCATTGCTATTTCTCCTGAAGAGCAACGCGTCTTCCAGCGTGCCCCACTGCTCTGCCCGCCGCAGTCCGGCTCCGCCGTCCACTCGCAGTCCCACTGTTACCGCCTCTTCCTCTATGGACGTGGCGGAGGAATCTGGGAGCTGCAAGCGACGTGGACGGTGGAGGCCGGTGGCATTATCCACGGCGGCCGTCGCCTCTGCGCGCGTCAGGTCTAAGGACATAGCGCGTTCCAGTATGAGGCTTACCGTCTCAGGCTCATTGTGTAAGCGCGAAAGATCCCCAAGAGAAGCAGCTTTTCGTTTTAGTTCTTCGGAATCCGTAGGTAGATGCTTTGGCGTGGAGGCCGTGATTGGTTCTATATCAGCTCTGATGATGGCTCGCTCTCCCTCGCTGTCAGAGGCGATGGAGTTTGCATCGGGGATGGTCATCGAGGGCACCCGTCGCTCAACCACTGTCCTCTGCACTACCTCCTCTACCTCCAACGCTCCTGAGGGAGGCTGGTACGTTTTCAGTTTCACCTCCCGTACGATCACGTTACTACGAGCGGCAGGAATGGGCGCCTGTGACGGGGGCTCGGGAGCACGACGCTTGGATGGGATGTTGTCAACGTCATCCAGCTGCGATGCTTCCACCGTGGTCATCAGATGGGGTAAAACAACGTCCACTTGGCGGGCTGATGACTCAATCTTCTCATTTACCTCAACGTCGACTGGTCGTTCGTTAATGGTTATCTCTGCCATCCCCGTGGTCACTTGCCGACCTCGTCCCCGGCTGCGTTTTCTCTTCTTCATATCCGTGGGCGTTTCGTCCTCTTCGTCAGAGCTGGACGAAGAGTTGGAGGAAGAGGAACTTGTTACCTTCTCGGGTCGTTTTCTCCTGTTGTCCTTGGCCGCGGCGGCCGCAGCAGCTAGGGCGAGAGCGTTCTCCTCGGAGGTGTTGAGGATATCTTCTTCCTCCTTCTTATTTTTCTTGTCTTTGTCCTTCTTTTTCTTGGCGTTTTTCTTTCTCTTTGCCTCGGCCGCCCCTGGATGGTCGTTGACAGTCCCCTCCCGCGTCGCCTCATCGTCACTGGAGTGGCTGTCGTGGCGCATGCGATTGATTTCAGTCTGGATCTTGCCCTTCAAATTCTTAAAGCCTTTGAACCCCAACCGAAGACCTTTGCTCTTGTGTTCCTTAACTTTCTCCTCGCCGCCGCGGGTATCATAATCGACCCGTTCTTCGACCTCAAGACCTTCAGAGTCTGAGGTATTCCTACCGCTCTTGTTCCTGAATGTGAAGCCTAGTCCTTTTTGTGTCTTGGTACGTGGGGCATCGTCTCCACGCGTGTCCAGCGATCGCTTCTCATCTGCCTCCCCTCCCTCAGAATCCGACTTCATATCATATCTGCCTTCAGTCTTCCCAAAGCCCTTTAGGCCAAAGTTAAGGCTGGACCTGCTCTTAACCTTATGCTCTTCGTCAGCCTCTGGTTCCCGGCGAGCAACCTCCGTCTCGACCTCCCCGCTTTCCATGTCGTAACTCTTGCTCTTGCCCTTAAACCCAAAACTTAGGCTGGGTTTCAGCTTATGCTTAATGCCTCCCGGCTCGGCGTGAGGGTCGGTGCCCACTCGCTCTTGGTCGTTGTTGTCCTCCGAGTCAGAACTCCTGCTGCCTCTCCCCTTGAACCCGAAGTTCAACCCACCCTTGACTTTGGGCCGAGTCTTGTCGTCTTCGCCGTCTTTGTCCATCGGCACTTCGGAGACCTTCTCCGAATGCTCTTCCTCCGTGTCGGACGATCGTGAAAAGCCCTTGAATCCGAAGCTCATCTTACTCCGGCCTTTCTTCTTGTCGTCCTTAACCTCGGGTCGGTCGGGGTTCGGCGTGAGGGAGGTTGGTTCTCTCGTGTCCTCCTCGCTGTCCGATGATCGGCTGAACCCTCGGAATCCAAAACCAAGCCCGAATTTGTGTTTCACTTTCATCTTATCATCGTCTTCGTCTTCCTTTGATTTTGATTTGACTTTCATTTTGTCCGCCTCCTCCTCCTCTGCTGTTACAGTTGGAGTGGCCGGGGCATTGCCTTTAATTCTGACTTGTCCAATGTCTGTCGTAGTTGTAATTTTGCCTCCTTTGACCTGCATTCTGTCAGGGACTGTTACTGTCGTCTCGCTCTCCGATAGTCTGACGGCATCACCTTTATAAGATGCGTCTCCTGTTATACCAGCGGACAGTCGGCTCTGTGTTGTGACCTCACTGGCGGCCTGCAGTATTTCCTTCTTCATGGCAGCTACAGTGCCCTCGGGTATGGCCAGAGTGGGACCCTCAAGTTGTGATTCCATAGCACCATGCTCACCGTCAAGATCCAACGCCGGTCCATCAGCGTTTCTTGTTTCGAGAGCGATGTGTTTTTTGAAGCCTTTGAATCCAAAGGCCATGCCAAACCCGGGCGAGAGTCTAGCGTTCTCCACTTCTATGACAGAAGTGTTGCCTTCGGCCTCTGGGCGGTTCCGGTCTGAAATCTTGCCTGGATATCTTGAATGAAGAGCCTCTGACTGTAGGTCTACCTCTGGTAAATCAATCCTACCCTTCTTCAAGTCAATATCTGCTTCTGGTAAGTCACACTCTGTGTCAATGTCCTGAGCCTCAGCAGCAACTCTGCGAGACTGGAATTCATTCTCAATCTCGAGACCTACCCCAGTGGCATGGGAGTGAAGAGTCTTCCCAAACGTAATGCCTACTTCTTTAGAATCAACGAGGACGCTGTGGTCGCCTGAGGCGGCGTCCACTTTTTCGGTCTTTTTACTCTTCTGGCCTTGCTGGATGTCCCAGTCGGGTAGACTGAAGTCAGGAGCGTTGAGTTTGAAACCCAAACTTGATTTTTCATTTCTCTTTGCGGCAACGAGATCAGCCTTATGTTCACCGCGGTCATAGTTCAGCTGGGCATTTGGAAGACTGGCATTAGAAACATTCACATTGATATTTTGACCGTGTAAATGAGCTGCGTTTTCCTGGTCAGTGGTGATGTTCATTGATCCAGATGACACTGCTGGCAAAGTCATACTGGGAGGCTTGAACTTTAGGCTTGTGTTCTTATCCAGCGTCATTTCAGTATTACCACTGCCCGTGCTGCCTTTACTGCTAAAGCCTGCCGAAGTTGTATCAGGAGTTTTAAGGGAAATGCCTACAATATGCTCCCCTCTGAGGTTCAGCTCATCCTCATGTTGTCGATTCTCGAGGGCACTCATCACTCCTTTGTTGCCAGACATTTTAACATCCACTACAGGTAAGTTGACGTCAGGTCCCTTAAAACTGAGGTTAAATCTCTCCTTGCTAATTTTGTCGTTATTGGAAACTTCCACGTCTCTCTGTTCCTGGCCACTCATAATTACGCTGGGAACATTCACTTCAGGGTGCTTCAGATGTAAATTAAGCTCTCTGTTGGACATATTCTCTTTATCTAATGAAGGTCTGTCTCTGGTCTCTAGATCTCCATGTTCGCTAGCTTTAAGGCCCACTTTTGGGAAATTAATATCAGATCCTTTTAGTCCAAGAGTAAATTCTTTATTTTTCCGGTCTTCAGTATCTTTCTTTTTATTGTCAAATTCTTCTTTTTCTCTGTCCTCGCCCTGGCCTCGAAAACTGATGCTGGGCAAATTTATTTCGGGACCTTTAAATCCAAAACTGAAACCTTTCTTTGACTTCTTGCCTTTTTCATCATCGTCTGATTCCCTTTCGTCATCTTTGCCTTCTTTCTCTCGAGATTTCATTCCTATGCTTGGAAAACTGATTTCAGGACCTTTAAGTCCAAAGGTAAAGTCTCTTTTCGATTCGTTCTCTTCAGCATAGTTCTCCTTTCCATCGTCTGACCCATTTTCTCTCTTCTCTTCATGTCTGTGGCTTCTCAGGATCACACTTGGAAAACTAACATCTGGACCTTTCAGTCCAATGTTGAAACTTTTCTTGGAGCCTTTGTCTTTGCTCTTGGATCCCTCTTTATCAGACTCGTTCTCATCATCTTTGCTTACATCACGACGGAAATTCATATCAGGTCCTCTAAACCCAAAGCTGAATCCTGTCTTTGACTTTTTCTCCGGGTCACTATCTTCATTTTCCTTAGATTTCCTTTCTTCGTTCTCGCCAGAAGACTGCAGACGAGCCCCTGCATCCACCGAAGGGAAAGGTGCATCAGGACCTTTCAGTCCAACAACGAAGGTTTTGCTGGTCACATTCATCCTCTCTTCCTCTTCTGGACTTGTTGCTTTCTGTCCCGAACCTCTGTCAGCTTCCCCACGACCCCTCAGGCTAACAGTGGGCAGACTCATGTCAGGGCCTTTGAACCCAAAACCGAAGCCTTTCTTCGATTTCTTATCCTTGTCTTTATGATCCCCATCGTCTGAATCTTGGTTTCCTTCACCTTCACGTCCACTACCTCTGAATCTCATGTTGGGTAAATGGACGTCAGAACCTCGGAATCCAAAACTGAAGCTTTTCTTCGACTTCTCCTTTTCGCTGCCACTGTCATCGCCTGATGCATTACCGTCCTCTCCGTGCTCGCGGCTTCTCACCCTCAGGCTGGGGAAATCAGCATCAGGACCCTTGAATCCAAAACCGACACCTTTATTAGATATTTTTTCCGTGTCTCTTCCATCTTCATCATCCGATTCTCTCTTACCCTCTCCATGGCCACGGCTCCTTAAGCCGACACTGGGTAGCTTAATATCGGGACGCCCAATTCCAAAAGAGAAGCCTTCCTTTGATTTCTTACTTTTGCTTTGGCTATCGTCATCATCATCCAAGTCATCCCTTGATCTGTCCTCGTGTTCGCGTCCTTTCACATTTATGCTGGGGAAGCTAATGTCTGGTCCCTTCAGTCCGAGGCTGAAGCCTTTCTTGGATTTTTTATTCCCATCTTTGTTGTCTTCAGCATCTGAGTCTTCTTTCCCTTCCTCATCGCCAGCACGTCCGCGATCTTTCACACCAAAGCTAGGCAGGCTGACATCAGGAGCCTTAAATCCTAGACTGAAACCTCTGCTTGATTTCTTGTTTTCGCCTCGCCCATCCTCATCATCTGAGTGTTCCCTTTCTTCATCACCCTGTCCACGACCCTTGAAGCCAAAACTGAAACCTTTCCTTGATTTCTTATCTCTGTCCCTTTCATTTTCATCATCTGACTCTCTGTTCTCGTGTTCGCCATGGGCACTCATTTTTGGCTTGGGGAAATCCGGCCCCTCTAATCCAAAACTGAAACCACGCTTCGATTTCTTTGCCTTGTCTTTCCCATCTTCGTCTGACTCCGATTCTTCACCATCTCCAAGTCCACGACCTCTCAAACTGGGTAGGTTAATATCAGGACCTCTAAATCCAAAACTGAATCCCTTCTTTGACTTCTTATCCTTATCTTTACCATCGTCATCAGAGTTTTCTTTCTCATCATGATGCCCATGGCCTTTAAAGCTCATGCTGGGAAGGTCAACATCTGGCCCTTTCAGACTAGGATAAAATCTTTCTTTGCTGACAGATTCACTGTTTCTCTCTGCATCTTTGGTCACGGTATCCCGTTCATGGATGTCTTCTACTCTACCGGCGACTCCCATACTTATGGATGGAAAATCAACCTCAGGGCCTTTAATACCTAATCTTAACTCCTTGTCCAAACTACTTCCTTGAGCTCTGTCGTTATCTTCCGCTTTTCCACTGGCAGTCATGTTTAAACTAGGCATACTAAAGTCTGGGCGTTTAACGTCATAACCATCTGGTCGTTTAATGTCAAAATCATCTGGACGTTTAACGTCAAAACCAAAGCCAATCTTTGAGTTTCTGTCCTTATATTTCCTGCCTTCCTCGTCGGATGCTTCCTTCTCCTCATTTACATTTCCAACGCCTTTCAAGCCAACACTGGGTAAATTAATATTTGGCCCCTTAAATCCAAGACTGAAGCCTTTCTTTGATTTATTTTCTTTATTCCTATCATCCTCAATGTCTGATTCTTCTCTTTCCACTTCTCCATGCCCAGAACCCCTCAAACTCATGCTCGGTAGACTAAAATCTGGGCCCTTTATCCCAAAACTGAAACCTTTCTTGGATTTTCTCTCCTTGTTCTTACCGTCTTCATCATCTGATTCATCTTTCTCTCCCTTATCTCCATGACCATGTCCCTTCACGTTGATGCTTGGAAAATTGATATCAGGACCTTTAAATCCAAGTCCGAAACCTTTCTTGCCTTTTTTCGTATCTTTGTCTTCTTTTTCTGAAGTCTCTTGTTCTTCGCCTTCATAAGACCCACCGCTAACTCTCAAGCTTGCGTTTGGTAAGCTTACATCCGGCCCCTCCAGAGCAAAGCTGTAATTTTTCTTCGACTTGCCGTAGTTTCGATCATCATCATCTGAAACTCCCTCTACTTTCTCATCCCTGCGCTCATCTCCACTTGCGCTAAGGCTTGGTAGACTGATATCGGGACCTTTGAATCCAAAGCTGAAGCCTTTCCTTGATTTGTTATCCTTGTCTTTGCCATCATTACCCGTCGATTCTTCTGCTTTTTCATTTCCATGGCTCTTCAAGCTCATGCTGGGCAAACTCAGATCTGGTCCTTTTAATCCAAAGCTGAAGCCTTTTCTGTGTTTCTTATCACTGCTTTTGCCATCGTCATCTGATTCTTTATTGTCCTCTTCATCACCACGCGAACTGCCCTTCAAGTTCACGCTAGGCATATGGATCTCCGGACCTTTGAATCCCAAACTGAAATCTCTCTTTGATTTATCATCCTTATCTTTTCTACCTTCATCAAGTTCTTCGTTTACTTCTCCATGTCCACTTTTCAAACTAACGTTGGGCAGGCTAATATCAGGGCCTTTGAATCCGAAATTGAAACCTTTCCTCGATTTCTTATCCTTGTCTTTCCCATCTTCTTCGTATGATTCCTTATTGTCTCCATCTCCTTCACTGCCCTTTAAACTCATGCTGGGCATGCTAAACTCTGGCCCCTTGAGTCCAAAACTGAAGCCTTTCTTTGATTTATCACTCTCGCTACCATCTTCCTTTGAGTCTCCCTTTTCCTCTTCATTTTCACGACCTTTCAGACTAACACTAGGGAAGCTAACATCAGGTCCCTTAAATCCAAAACCGAAGCCCTTTTTCGATTTCTTATCTCTGTCTTTCCTGTCTTCGTCCGAGTCTTCTTTTTCTTCTTCACCTTCGTGTTCACGACCTCTCAGAGTCATACTGGGTAGGTTGATATCAGGAGCCTTGAATCCAAAACTGTAGCCCTTCTTTGACTTCTCATCTTTGTCTTTGCTCTCCTCATCTGATTCCTCTTTTTCCTCTCTATTCCCACGACCTCTCAAACTAACGCTGGGAAGGCTAACATCAGGACCCTTGAATCCAAAGCTAAAACCTTTCTTTGATTTGTCATCATCTTTGCCATCTTTTTCATCTTCCTGTCGTTCTTCGTCGTCATGACTTCGGCCTTTAAGACTCATGCTGGGCAAACTAAAATCCGGGCCCTTTATTCCAAAGCCGAAACCCTTCTTCGACTCGGTACCCTTTCCACGGTTATTTTCGTCGTCGGACACCTTATTTTCCTCCTTATTGCCATGGTTGTGATCTACGCTCATGCTTGGCATATTAACATCTGGTCCCTTGAAACCAAGACTGAAGCCTTTACTTGATTTTCTATCCTTGTCTTTATCTTCACCGTCTGATTCTCCCTTCTCCTCACGCCCACTGCTTCTCAAGCTCATGCTGGGCAGACTTATATCTGGTCCTTTGAATCCAAAGCTGAAGCCTTTCTTATCATTCTTGTCTTTACTCTTACCCTCTTCGCCGTCCGAATCTTCTTTCTCTTTATGAGCTCCATGCGCATGACCTTTCAAACTCACGCTTGGTAAACTAAGATCCGGTCCTTTCAGTCCAAAACTAAAACCCTTCTTGGACTTATCTTTATGCTTAGCATCTTCGCTTCCTTCTTGGTAATCTGCGTCGATTTCTCCAGCTCTCATATCAACAGTGGGGAAACGAATGTCTGCTCCCTTCATCTCAAGATCTATGTCTTTCCTTAACCTAATGTCTCTGTCGGATCCTTCCTCGTGACGTTTCGTTCGGTCGCTTTCATCTTCCGACTCCTTCTCTGTTTCAGTCTGGCCCTTCTCTCCATGTGCCTTTAGGTTTACACCTGGCAAACTGAAATCCGGACCTTTGTATCCAATACTGAATCCTTTTTTACTTTTCTTACCTTTGCTGCTCTCGTTGTCTGAGTGATCTTCCTCGTTTCCACCCCCTTCCCCGCGACCTCTTAGACTCATACTTGGCAAGTTAAAGTCGGGTGCTTTGAACCCAAAACTGAAGCCCTTTTTGTTCTTCTTGCTTTTCTTTCTGTCACCCTCATCGTCTGACATTTTCTCCTTTTCTTCCTCATTCCCACTCTCTTCTGCCTTTCCTTTGTAGTGTACGCTTGGGAACTGAACATCAGGGCCTTGTATCCCAACCTGGATGTCTCCTCTGTTCCCGGCGTCGGTAGTTCCTTGGTACTTGTCGCTTTCGCTTTGTGGCTGTTGGCCATCTTCGTTTCGGCCTTTCAGACTAAAGCTTGGGAGGCTTATGTCTGGAGCCTTCAGGCCGAAGCCGAAGCCTCTGCTCTTCCTGTCACCGTCATCGTCCGAGTCGCCATCAGCTCTGGCCTTGTCACGAGTCTGTATGTCCACACCTGGTAGGGTAACCTCTCCCGGTTTATAGCTTAAATTGGTGTTATTTTGTACCTCCACGTCTAACATTTTACCATCAGCTTCACTGGCATTGTCTTTGTCAGTATTTTCCTTTCCTCTTCTGAAGCTGAAATCAGGTAGGCTTATGTCGGGTTTCGTAAACTTGAGACCAAAGGAGCTCTTGTCATTTTGGTCTTTGCTGTTTTCATTCGCGTCATTTCCATCAGTGTGGTTTTCCTTGTCCACGCCTTTGGCGCCTCCCCTGAGGCTGAACTGTGGCAGTGATAAATCTGGAGCTTTGAAATTGATGCCAAAATCTGACCCTGTTTTAGTTTTCGCAGAGCCTTCGTCATCACCATCGCCCAGAGTTCTACGCTCCAGGTCTATGTCGGGGCCATGGATGTCTGGTGCATCCACGTTCAATCCAATGGTATTCTTTGACTTGACTTTCTCTTCATCTGAGGCGGCAGTGTGGTCATCGCTATCTTTGCCAAAGCCCTTGAAGCCAAAACTGAAATCCATCTTACCCATGCCCTTAGATCTGGAGGCTTTTTCATTCGCATTTTCTCCTGCTTCGTCAAGGTTCTCCGGGTCGGAATCTTGGCCTCGATCAAAACCCTTGAAGCCAAAGCCAACGCCAAACGAACCCTTGGCCTTCTGCTTCTCGTCATCAGTCTTGGGCTCGTGAGTGATCTTCTGGTTTACGCTGCTCCTGCCAGACACTTCAACGTCAGGAAGGGATACGTTTATATTCTCCTCGCCCACTAGTCCTATCTGCCCACCCTCAGGCATGTTCGGGAGCTTAGCACTCAAACCGTTACTCTCGACCTCCGCGTCATTTTCTTTGAACTTCATCTGAGGAAGCTTAATCCCAAACTTAAAACCGCTCGACTTTTTCCCTGCGACATCCATGCCCTCGAGTTCACCTGCGTTCAGCGATGGATCCACCTCCGTCTCAACGGTGACCTGTGGCTGTGGTAGGTCGAGCGAGGCGGTGCTGACCTCAGCTGGAACCTTATCTCCAGCCTCCAAGTCCAAGTCGTGCATGGACACCTTACCCGTGAGGTCCGGGAGCACTTTGATACCGAATTTTAGCTTCGAGTCAGGTTTTTCTGACTGGAGCTCTGGGATATCAGTTTTTATCGTGTTTGAAAGCTGGCCCGCCACAGCGCCAGGAACGTCGATGGCACGCTCAGAGTGTCGCTCAGGGGCCTCCCGCTTGACGAGGGTGGCGGCATCCAGCCTGGAGCCAGCGGTAGTTGCTGCGGGGAGACCAAGACCTCCGCTCAAGCTGAGACGCGGCAGCTCCACCCCGCCCACCAGGTCTGGACGGGACACCTCTGCCTTGCAGGTGCCAGCGTTTGAGACTCGCGCTGTTCTTACCCTCGACATGTCCGCCTTGCCAATCTGGAAATATTCAACTTGGTTTCAAACCAATTTTGTTCATGTTCATGTACTCATACAAAGTCATTATGATATCAAGTGATCTCCTGTCCACTACAGGCTGTTGTATAAATTCTGTAATGTATGATAATGTGAGTCTAAGACACAAATGAAGCGTCTGTGTCAAAAATATCATAAAACTGATTCCTCTCAAGATCCTATTTCAAGTATGGCTATCATAACAGAGTGGGCATAACACAGTCAAGTGAGAAATATGTGAATTACTTATGAATCTACAGGATGGCACCTATAAACATGTGGTAATGACTGGTTTAGTATGGCAAAACCAGGTATAAGCTTTTTACCACATGTTTTACCTAGCAGGACTTGGTCATATTCAAGAACTGTATCTACTGAGGAAGTAGGTAGCAGCCCAGCCATCTGCTGGAGGTTGCATCCCGAGCGGTGGTGGTAGCATGACAATGACCTAACTTGGCCAGGTTATCAACAGGATGGTGACCTTACAGTGACCAGGTTGTCGTCAGGACAAACGACCTAACCTCGGCCAAGGCAACAGATCAGTGTCCCGCCTTGGCCACATCATCAACAAAACAACGAACTACCTTGGCCAGGTCGTCAATGGACTGGCTCCTGTAGAAAGGGTGGACTGGGCGGCCGGCAGAAGCGGTAGGGAGGCGACGGTCAGTGCCAGGCACGGATTTCTCCAGCAGAAGGAGGACCGGGTAGGGCGAGGCGTAGCTGAGGAGGGTGAGAGCGTCCTCGTACACCATGTGTTCCGTGCTCACCGCCAGGCCCAGCACGCGGTCACCTGGTGAGGAAACACCCATACACTACCTGGTTCTTGAGCACTGCTTCTCTCCGACAACCACACTGCCCTCACCCTTACACACCTAACGTCCTCCCACGTCCACGCTGCCTCACTCCCACACATCTCTGTCCTCCCATACTCACACTGCTTCACTCCCACACATCTCTGTTCCTCCCACACCCACACTGCCTCACTCCCACACATCTCTTTACTCCCACACTCACACTGCCTTATTCCCACACATTTCTGCCCTCTTACACCCACACTGCCTCACTCCCACACATCTCTGTCCTCCCACACCCAAACCGTCTCACTCCCACACGCTAATGTACCTCCACACATCCCAGTACCAGTTTATGGTTCCGCTCAGAGAAAACATAAATCTACACTGCTAAACCATCTGGATGTGATTTTTGATAAAGTGGTTTATATAAATGATACGGACGCCTTACTGAGACAAGATTAAAAAACAAAAGACTAACGTTTACAATTAGTAAATGAGAAAATGTTTTTTTCTGAAATCAAAATCTTTACACATATAATAAAACAGAAGACAGATTCAAAATGAAGAAAATGAATTTTACAGACTTATAAGAAATTATGGCTTATCTATCTATACCCACATATCTTTTGGTTTATTTATACAACTATTTAAATATCAAGCCTTTAGTGTCTCAAATTCGAAATACACTAATGTTTCTATTTATCTACGCATTCAGGTTTTGGAAAAAAAAAATCTTAACTTTTGAAAACCCAAAAAATGGTGTCCAAAGAGCAAAGTATTCTTAAGTTGTAGAATCAATCCTATCCATACCTGTCCAACATCTTTACGTTGCATGTTGCTAGAACACGACAATGTTGAAAAAAAATAGAAACAGATATCGCTCCATTACGTGAAACACACACACACACACACACACACACACACACACACACACACACACACACACCTGCCCACATCAAGGGTAATATAAAGGCGTTGATATAACAGCTAAGGTATCAGATATACCATTTGGGGGAAGTGACCATAGCAATGTTATATAAGAAGTTTTTGTTTCTAATTAAATAAATAACCTTATCATTTGTACTGTGATGATTATCAGTAGAGAAAAATAAAGCGAATTTTATTAGTTTGATCACAAATAAGAAGTTTTGTTGTTGCAAATGTCTGAAGTACTTTGAAATAAGAGACAATTTAGCTTTTCTGTAAATATAGGGTCAATATCTACATTACATATGGTTCGTTGAATTACGTATTACATTTAAAATTGGTTATAACAGAACAAGAGAGCTTCGTTAACTGTAACGGTGAACTATAATGGTCCAGATGGACCAAGAGAACACTGCTGACGAAGACGGTGGACCGAGAGAGAGAGAGAGAGAGAGCGACCCACCAGCAGAAGGGAGGAGGAACAGGAGACCCACCTGGGGAAATGGTGCCGGACTCGGAGGCGGGGCCTCGGTGCAGGACGTCCTTGACGAAGACTCCGTCGCGCATGTTGCCGTAGATGTTGAAGCCCAGGCCCGTGAAGTCATGGCCTCGCAAGGGCACCGCCACCACCGCCGGCTCCTGCGAACACCGCGCTCATGTCAACAAGACCAAGTGTCACACATATACCAAAACATTATGACAAATCACTACGACAGTGTCAGGAGAAAGTGAATTCAAATAAGGGGGAAAGCTTTTTGTGTTTCAAGTAGGCACAGAAAATCTGGGAAGGGTCATTAGCGTTTAGAGGATAGATTCTGGCCTTCTTCAGCAGCTGCCCGAGGGGAAGGTATGCTTACACATCACCTACACCAGCTAGGCCAGGCGTGGGCAGCGGCAGCAGTCTATAGTTTCTCCTGGGCAACATGGCATTCCCACGTTGCTTTCCCTTGTAGATAAACATACCCACGTTGCTTTGCCTTGTGGATATGTACGGTGCTTCTTAGAACTACCTAATGACCAAGGGCATAACAGCATCAGATCTTCATACTCATGACATTTCAGGGATATGGTAGAATCATGGCACCACTGACGCCTAGAGGACGACGGTACGACCCTTGTGCACGACGGTACGATCCTTAAGCACGACGGTACGGCTTCCTTAGGCACGACGGTACGCCCCTTGGGTATAGTGGCCTGATCAAAAGGGACCAGGAGCTGTACCGTAGTCGTTAAGGGATGTACTGTCATACTCAAGGTTCCTATCGGTCGGACAGTACCCAAGGTATTATTAAGCTGGGTAAACAAAAGACGTCGACCAAGTGTCATACAGTGTGGGATTTATAGTCACATGACAGTCACGGGTTATTAAACCACACCCGATTAGAGATCAATGATGTCCGATTATTGCCTAAATGTCCTGACAAACCACTAACATCCAATAACATCTGAGAAATATTTACCAACTAGTGTCAATCAAACGAGTATATAAACAATAATAATCACCAGCTAGTTACATACGAAAACAAATTACGTCTCAAAAACAACCAGTTACTAAGCGATAATCACCGAGTAATTAGGAATAATTTTTGACAGACTACAGTTATTCCTAATTTACTATTGTCTCCCACATTTAAACAAAACAACAGGCTAACAATACTCATCGCACTAGCTAATGAGAGAGATTATAATATCCTCAAGCGTTTGATAGTGATTGAATGTACAGTCTCCCAGAAAAGTATCTGCCCCCCGGGCGTGAATTTTCTAATAATCTACAGCAGGTCGACCGAGATTAACACTTGACTTTGCTGCCACCCTGATGCAGTTGTAACCTGCATCAGGGTGGCAGCGAATTTCAGTTTTAATCTCGGTCTGCCAGTTGTAGATTAATAGAAACTTCAGGCCCGGGGAGGGCAGATACTTTTTTTGAGAGACTGTACATACATTAAAGAACACAACTCAAAAATTACCTGCTGATTCCAAATAATCCTATTATCGACAAGTAATCACGGACTTCTACATGATAATTGATAATTACTAACCAATAATCATCAACTAATATCCAAAATTTACCGAGTAAGGCAAAACAATAAGTGAGAAGCGACCCTATGTGTAAAAGAAAGCAGAGTCTGGCACGCGGAGCTAGACATAATTTGGCAACCCCTTATAAAAAATAGTTTCTTATTTCTAACCTTACTTGGCAACTCTTCCTACCAGGGTACCGTACCTCACAATTGACAGTCAAGTAAGACACACCGGCATAGACACACATAATATATATTTACTAATAATTCTGTTTACGAGTTTATGGGAACCGGTAAATTACAGGCGAACTGGTCGCAAATTTGGTGTGACAATGCAATCCCCTTGTCCTCCGTGGTGACCATATAATACAATAATATCTTTCATGTATATGGTGATCATCTTTAAAGTCAATTTTCTATCTGGTGTCGTGAAAGGCGTCATTATCACTCGTCTCATTCTTTGACCAGGTATTGCGAGTTTGTCTATATGGCCTTCTCATTCTAGCTCATAGGTTATGACTACTTCTTAAGCCTTTAATATCTGTCTTCATCGAGAATATATCCTTTCCTATTGGCCCTTCGCAGGGTGTAATCGTTACGTCATACGTCTCTCCATGGCTTGGTTCTTCGAATTCCTCCTCTCCAACGAATTTCATTAGCAGCGAGCGAGAAGGAGACGGAGAGGCCGTTCGTGAACGAGGCTTACGAGCGAGCGGTGCTTGCGGGGGTTAACCCCAAGGTCAGCCAGGAAGCCCTAACCTGGTGATCCAGTGACCCTTGGGAAAGCGTCTGCCAGCGTCTGGTCGCGAGGGGAGGGGGCGTCTCGTCTCTCGCACCGCACCTGCTCACCCACCATTACCCCACCGCCACAGTGTGATTACCCTTGGATACACCAGACGTGCCAGCCCAGCGTCTTCGGCAGTGACGCAAGGTCTTCGCTCATCGGCATTGGGGTCAGAATATGGGTTTCTGATACAGATACGTAAGGGCAAGGGTTTGAGTCGAGGAAACAGAGAAGGACGATTGTGGATCTGTGTTAGGTCCAAGTAAGACTGTGCCTTGTTTACCATTGGTACGATTCTTGGGCATGACGCGTATGATGGCCTGGCCTTTGACTTCACCCTCCAAGGTCAGGTCAAGAGACATATCATCATATCAAGGGTCGTACAGTCGGGCTCAAACAGTCAGATCCAAAGAGTGATGACAGGGTGTGGCTGTCATGGCGAGAGGTCAAGTGCCAAGCGACTGTCGACTCACCCGTCTACTAAATCAAATTATACCAGCGACCTCTGACCTTGTGAAACTAGGATAACCTGACAACAATCATTATCATTAGCGGAGGGCTAGTTAATGACCAAGTGTAGCCCCTGGCTTCCCCTGGAAGAGGCTAAACGACAGCCTAGGAGCGCCGTGGTGTCATTATCATCTGTGTGTTTCGGGGAGAGAGTCTTAAACTCCGAGTTGCCCCGTGTCTTAACCTTGTGTATAAATGTACCATGTCTTTACTCCTATGTGTGCATACATACACAAAAACACAACCTAGTTCTACACTCGTAAGGGGGCTTGTTCCATCCGTTCACTGCTCTATTGCAAAAGTATTTTTCTGCATCTTTCCTCATTTTTTGTGAGCCCGCAGTCAGACCAAGTCCTTTCCACTAAAATAATTCTTCGACGTCGACGTCGTCAACTGACTGTGGGTGGATCTTGAAACCTCTCGTCAATGCCCTTCGTCCTTTCCTCGCAACGCAGGGCATGTCTACAGCGGATGACCTCCGCCAGCAGTAGCATAACCCCCTTACTACTGGTACAATTTTTATTACCAGCCGCTGAACTCTGGCAAACATGCATGCTTCCATAAGCGGGCTGACCAAATGGGTGACACACGCTCTTATCTACTCTCTAATTTATGCTGTACATATCCTGCTGAATGTCCAAATATTTGTCCATGTACGTGATGTGATCTTTAACATTCACTATTATAGAGTTTTCTTTGCAGTTCTCTTTGTCAGGATTCCTGATGGCAGACTGGGTCACTATAGGTTCCTTTCACATAAAGGTTCCCTCAACTAACGTTCCTACCATTGCACAAATTTACGCTTTTACGTCAGTACACCAACAGAGTGTTGCCCAGAGCACCCAACTCCTCTCTGCAATACATTCACCTCTTCCAATACACCCTCTTGTAGCCATTTGCGTTTACTGCTGCGTTGGTGAGACAATGTTTCCTCTCGACTTGCTTGACACTCTCCTTGTGCCGCTTCCAGTGAAACCCTCCGGTTTTGGAAGCCCCATGGAAAGCCTGTGTTAACATTATCGTGGCTATCTGAAGACTTAAAAGGTGGCTGACATCTCTTCTTTGACCCCAGTGTGGACTGATCATGGACCTATCTCTTCGTACTTCAATTCTCTTTGCATTTTTTGGTGTCAAATCGAGGAGACTATGGTCCTGAAGTATATATA
>JAYMFT010388153.1:0-35367 GCA_038088735.1 Panulirus argus | reverse complement strand
GTTTTCTTTCAGTTTGTGACATAGGAGGCGTGGTTTGAGAGATAGATAGATAGATAGATAGATAGATAGAGAGAGAGAGAGAGAGAGGGAGAGAGAGGAGACAGTATTTACTCGTTGGCATCTCAGGGAGGCACTTCCAATTACATGGTAATTATGGTGATTATCTAGGATTACGGTTGGGATTCGATAAGGTTGCGCAGTCCGTCCGTACGTTTGTGATGTTTACGGAAGTCACGTTAGTGATTTTGATTTGGCTAATTAGGTCAGGAGCAGTCATACGGCCCGTATGCAAAGAGCAACGGTCGCCAGCCACGCTTACTCAGGGCCCCGCCCATCAACCACGCCCACCCATGTTCACTCAAGCCCCGCCCACTAACCACCCAAAGGTCGTTTAATGACAAAAGCCAGAAGACGGAGTTAAAGAGCCAACCGCTATGTGAGTTGAATACGCATTTCATGCTCACGAATCTCTCTCTCTCTCTCTCTCAGACCACGTGACCATCACCACGCCACCGACCACGTGGGTGCAGTAAACACGTCTCAACACACGTCTTTACTCCCCTCTTGCACCCCACACCCCTCTCCCTCACCCCACCCCACCACACACACACCCTGTACACCTTATTACTCCCCAGAGACCTTTAAATCCAGTTTATCTCCCTTACACACACACACGCACACGCGCGTGCACAAGGGCACGAAGTTACGCATAATTACAGGTGAGAGGGCGGGAAGGTGTGTGTGCATTGGTGCAGTTGGGTCAATACCCAGCCCGTCACTGGGACCTCCAGACTGGCCTGGCGTCTCTACCCCTGAGGAACTGTCTTCCTCATCGCTGACATCTGGCAACGATTTGTGTACATTATTATTATTATTGTTATTATTAGTAGTAGTAGTTATTACTCTATTAGTTATGTTATTATTACTATTATTATTAGTATTAGTATTATTACTATAGTAGTTTTGTTATTGATATTATATTACTATTATTATTATTATTATTATATTAGTTTTGTTATTTATGTTACATTACTCTTATTATATTATTATGATTATTACTGATTGTTACTATTAATAATTATGATTTTTGTTCATTATTATTTTCGTTTCTTTTAATAATAATGATGATAATGTTGAGAAAGTTTTCAAATTCCTGTGACTATAAATATGTATAGCAGCATCTCCTTGTCTCCTGTTGTGTGTGTAATATATTCCATCAATAAACATATGTTTTACGGAAACTTTAATTCATTTTTTTTCCAGAATGTTGGTGTGTAATCGTTCCCACGCGTGCTGCCTCCTGGTGGCCCGCTTGGCGGCCGTATGGTCGACCCTCCCTCCGCCCGTAGTGTCGCCGTCGCCCGTACTGCGTCACGCTCCAGATGGGGAGGGCGGCCACGCCACTACCCCGCCAGTCATGCCAACGCGCCCGCCTGAGCCGCCGAAATATAGCCAACGTAATCCTATTAGTCTACCAGACACGAACTTTGTGAACGAGAGTGAACAGTTGGAAAGCACGAATCAGAAGACTAGTAATACTATTAATGTAACAAAGAGTAAGAATAGATTACATATGTTTCGCCTGGTGAAAAATGATACGGGCGGGAGAACCGTGCTTGGCGGGAAACTCGATCTTGGCGCGAAACGCGAGACAGACGCCCGGGTCACTTTAACGGTCGCCCAGAACGACTCGCGACCGCCCGGGGACGACCTGAGCTACAACGTAGAGCCATATCTGCCGGAGAACGACACGTCGTACGGTGAAGAAGGGGACGCGGACATCTACTACATGTACGACAATGTGTCGGACATCGCATTGGGCAATTCGTCCGACGTGTTCAAAATCCACTACAAGATCTACCAGTTTCAGATGATTAAGGTAAGATCTTGGCCAGATCTTAAAATTTTATTTTTATTAAGATGATATTTTAAGATTGACTCAGTTATGAATGAAGATGGCACAGACAGTCACTCACTCACTCACTCACTCACTCACTCACTAACACACACACACACACACGTATGGGTGACCACTGGTGAGGAGTATCGACCACGTGGAGTGAGTCATGGGACGGTGCTGCCATCTAGCGTGTACAAACATCATAATCTATACCCCTGACCCGCCGAGCCACGAGGGTGGGGGGTGGGGGGGGTCATTCCCTCGCTAATACCGCTAATTCCAACAGGCAGGGAGCGGCGTCAAGGAATTCCGCTACAGTTCAGGGAGGGAAAAGTGTTTAAGAGAAGCCGGAAGTGAAGGGAGAAAACTGGATGGGAGGGGAGGACAGTTAGTTTTGATTCATAGTAAATGGAAAGCGAGTACGTAGAGGAAAAATTGATAGCGGAGGACTGCAACACATAACCCAGCCTGAAATACACTAATCATTTCACGAGGAAGCGTTAGAACAGTCGTGAGGAGTCACATTACGATGATTGGACGAGTCTGTCGCCCGTCATTTGGAACACTGACTTCAGGTTGATAGATATGGGGGGTCAAGCCTACCTCCGAAGGTCTTGTTTTAAGGGGACGGGTGAGTCAAGTCTCTCTCTCTCTCTCTCTCTCTCTCTCTCGACCCCAGGCTAATGCGTGTATACACACACACACACACACACTCGGTCGTCCCACATTTTAAAAACTTTTCCGCCATACACGTCGGCATGGGAGGGGGCAATGGCAACGGCGAGTTAAAACTGTCGCCGATATTTTCCCGATACGGAGCGATTATGCAAATGAGCCGGTGCGTGTGTACGGCGGCGCCGCCATTAGCCAGACTAACTAGATGAACAGAACTCCTCCGTCTGCCGGAATTATGCATAAAAAAGACGTCCGTTTCTTTCTCTTTTCTTTAAATTTTCTTCAACTTTCTTTAATTTGTATTTCTTGATGGCCCGCGAGGCAGCATCTTAATTGGCCTTTCAAGTCTTTTAATTAACTTTATGTCTTGACTTTTAAGTACGCAAACGTACGCCTGTATAAGTATACATAAACATACATAAACACTTATACACATGCTTGCATATACATACACACGCAGCAGTGTAGTCGGTTTAGCGTTGCTGACCATGAATCTGCATGATAGCAACCCCGGGATTGGACACGCGTATGTAGGTTCGAATCCTGGACGCGGCAGTCTGTCGCCCATAGTCAGCCCAGGTGTTCATCATCCCCTTAGGACTTGTCGGTAATTTGCTTCCTGGCTTAGTACACACACACACACACATATGCGTCATCATCAGGCTAATTCAATTCACAGCAACTCACCAGACACCGTTTTCTGTTACGTCAAACGATAGAAAACGGAGCCCCATCGCTATTCCTGACACCGCATAGACAACTACTACGGCCAATTTGTCCTCTAGAATTACCTTTGAGCATTATCTAGAACCTTCTAGACTCTCTAGAAACACTGAACATAGAGCAGGTTTGACATACATCAACACGGACACACTTTGTCTTCCAGGATTCTAATGGACCGATTTTGTTTTGCAGGTGGGTGTGTTGTGTACAGTTATGTCCATTATTATCCTCTCCACGTGCAAGATGCTGCTGCAGGTCCTCGCCCAATACGCGGGCAGGGAGAAGCCACCGGACATGTAAACTCCCCTGTGATTGGTCGTGTGGACGGACGCCATGATGGGGGGGAAAAAGATCGGGTGCTGTGGTTGGCCGGAGAAGCCACCGGACATGTAAACTCCCTTATGATTGGTCGTGTGGACGGACGCCATGATGTGGGGAAAAAGATCGAGCGCAGTGATTGGCCAGAGGAGCCACAAGACGTGTAAACTCCCCAGTGACTGGTCGTGTGAACGGACGCCATGATGGGGGGAAAAAGATCAGGCGCTATGGTTGGCCTGAGAAGCCACCGGACATGTAAACTCCCTTGTGATTGGTCGTGTGGACGGACGCCATGATGGAGGGGAAAAAGATCAAGCGCTGTGATTGGCCGGAGAAGCCACCGGACGTGTGAACCCTCTTGTGATTGGTCGCTGTGGACGTATAGGAAACAGATCGGGCACTTTGATGCCAAAACCCAGGCCATCGTGTCCAAGGGTCGTACACAAAGGACGTACCGTCTTTCTCAAGGGTCGTACCGTCGTGCTGGAGACGTTAACCTCCCCAGGTCACAATTCTTTGCGCGTTCTTGACTTACTCCGCTCCGTTTCGGAGGACAACCCCCCTGAAAATGGACTTACGATACACTTACACTACAAACACAACAAACACTAAATCAAAATATATGATGAAATTGATGACCTCCTTTCTGGCAACACTGTGATGGGACGCTGCCAGACTTTGACCATATTTTCCTGCTTGTGTTTGCTGAAGAACAACAAAGGATAATGTTGTGGTTTGGAGGTGTGTTGCTTTGACTTCAAAAGCTCCCACACCCGCAAGAGGATCTTGGGTAATGAGCTTAAACAAGAGAGAGTCTGCACGTTTTATTATCCAGCAATAATGAGAACGAGAAACGCTCAGCCATTTTAAGGCTCGGTAATTTGTTTTGCCTCTACCTCAGGCTACCGAAAGGCTTCCGAAAATTGTATTGATAAGACAACAATCATGCGGTATCCTGCCTCGGTCTTTCCATTCGTCATGATGTTTCTTCTTTCTCTCTGTTCTTCAGGTATCATTTCCAAACGCTGCTATTGTGAGATGTATGCGTGTGTCATAGCCACTAAGGCTTGGGCCTAAGGCATGCGACTGGCTGCTGCTGCTGCTTCCCATAGTTTCTGTGTGACGACCAACCGCATGAGGATTGACCGTTATAGTAGATAAATCCTTCCCCCTTTTCCTCGAGCAGAAATGATCTCTTTCATCTAGTAACCTCTCCACTTTTAACAGTAAGGTCTGTGGTATCGTCTGATTGACCAAGGGCGCATGACCTATAGCCTTATAAACTACCGTCTACAACGTATAGTAACTACCGACCCAAACTGTTACATTCTGGGCCACCAGAGGGAGTAAACACGTGGCCAAGGAGGGGAACCAGACAGCCACCAAACCCTTCTGTGCTGGATGGGTTGGATTCAGTTTAACGAGACGTCCGCATTCTTTGTCAGCGACCTGTCACACTGACCATAGTTTGTACCGGCGCAGACCACGTGACCATTGTTAGGATGAGGGTGTTTACGACCATCACGGTGCTAATGGTGACCTCTGTGGCTAACGGAAGTTAATGGAGCCAGGAGTGGCTACCGTTGTTAACGATCCCTGATGCTGCAATTGTCTCGTGAAGTTAACTGGTGGTTCCAGGTGCTAACAAGTCTTAACTGCGGTTCCGTGACCTTCAATGTGATTCGCTCGCTAGCTCCATTTCCCACTTTCTTAACCCCCCCCCCTTGAGCAAGACCTTCTTGTCTGATGGCCTTATCTTCGCCCTGACCTTTAGATTTAAAGTTCAGGGGGAAAGGTCACGTCATCTTATTCCAAGTGTCGCATCCTCTTGTTCAAAGGTCGTTTGATATTGACAAGTCTACACAGACGACCTTAAATATGCCAGATATGAATATATTTTTTATCCATGTATGTCTTTAAGCAGGAGAGGTATCGAGCAAAATAATAAGCATATAAATAAGGGTAAACATGAATTTATCAATGAGAAATTAACCCAAAAATAGAATAAAAAGGATAGGTATTAAGATACATTGGGTCAGCAACCCCTGAAGAGAGACCAGTGGGTCAAAAACATTATGTAAACTCTTTACAGTATCAACGAGCATAAGGTTGGAATATCCATGGAATCACTAGCGATTATAGTTCTTCCCCTATCGTCTTTTAAGGACCTGATTATAATTATATGCGTTGTGGTCACGGGCAATGATAGTTAATTATAGGGTTTCTTGATTTAACACTGGGTTCGCGCCAGAAAGACCAATTTAGGCTGGGATGGTAGTTCAGGTGGTGACGGTAGTTACTTGCTCCCTAACAAGCAGGGGGGGGGGGTGTTCAGCCCGTACCCCTGTCTCTGATTGGTTAATCTGGTGTTAATTGTTCGACCCTTGTTAGTTACTGGGGTAAATCCAGAACATAACAGTCCATATATATATATATGATGTCTTATTTGACGTTACGACCCTTGAGTGTGAAGTTTACACCCTTGAATTTAAAACCCTCTTGCCCTTAAAGAAGGCTTTCACATGCAAATGACTCACAATTTGAATATTGTTAATTTACTTATACAGGTAATAGAGTTCTTCATCATGTATATAAGAAATGTGCAAGGTTCTGCTAAGCTGTATATACGACATTTTAACAATTTATAAGAATATTTGTCAGCAATTTCGAGTCGTTCATGCTTTCAGTTGGTAAATATGCATTTGGTAGCGCTCATGGCTTCAGGTAATAAGAGTGCCATCTTGATGGCAAGTTCCATAATCCTTCAGACAAGCGTGAAATTTACGTCGTCATATCAGGTTAACTCTGAAAAGGAAAACGTTGAATTTAATCCCGGAAATACGTAAGCTTTGTGGAAAAGATGGTTAATGACACTTTAAACTGGTAATTGAGACTACCAGAAAAAATTTTCTATTGTACTTGGAAGACTAGGCAACGGCCTATTGCCGTCTGATATTAGGTTTGATGGGCAGATTACGCCCTGGTGAGGGTGCAAGCCTAGCTCGACAAAGTTTTTGTATTTTCCGCCTTTACCTACAAATTTCTTGCTTATTTTAATGTCTTTTGAAGACATGTTCGCTGTTGACATCATCATCATACCAGTTTAGGACTTTAGAGGTTGTGATCAAGTTACCATTTGCTCTTTTCTCTTCCATGATAGTCAAACGTGTGGACTCAACCTCTCCTTGTTAACTCTGCTTTCATAATTCTGGTATTGTCTTTGTTGCTCTTCTCTGGACCTTTTCAAATAGGTCTTTGTGCTGATCAAGTTTAAAAATATATATATATATATATATATATATATATATATATATATATATATATATTTATTTATAATACGCAGTGTGCATACCACTGTGTTTACGGCATTTTCGAATACTCCATATATATTTCTACTTGCATGAAAAAACTTTCAATTTTTCTCTCAACCAAATGGGTTGAAGATAACATAAAATAGCAGTTATATTTTATTTTCCTTATATCTCTAAGTATTAGATACAAAATGGTTCTGGCGCCCGTCTACACTATAGCCCCCAATTTTAATGTTTTTGTGTGATAAATCTTTATTATAAATAAATCAAGCAATATAAGTTAATACACTTGAATGGGAATGCCCAGTTTTTTTTAGCACTTATCTAAAGTTTATTAACAAAAATATATTCATAGTCCAAAGATGAAAGAACAAGGATTATAACTGATAATTTTTAGTAAATTGTCAGCCTGAATTTTGAAAAGATGTATAGCCGAGCATTGTGTCAAATGGCTAGGCTACATTAGTTTCACAATGGCGTCAGGTTAACTACGAGACTCTACCAAGGGCGTCGTCCGTAGGAGTGTCCGTAGACTGGCCGAAAGCCGTAGAAGGGCGTCTTCAGCTTCCCGAACGCCTGTGGAATAAAGGTAAATAAATATTAGGATTCCGTTCGCGTGCCTGAAGCACCTCAGTCAGCCGACTGTGACGTCACGTATATCAACAAACTGAACCGTCGGAATCCTAAGGCAAAGATTTATGGATGATTTTAATGCCTTTCGTGTGTATTTTCTCATGTATTTTTACAACTAGTCTCACACAAGTGAGCTTATACTTTGTTCTAGTCAGTGACGAAATAGGAATGCTTTCTACCTTGCTTTGAATATATTATTGTGGGGATCTTTTACTTAGCTGCTTTGAAAATGTGCTTATGGAAAAGTTGAAAGTATTCCTAAATCGAAATTCTTTATTAAAAGTAAATCTGGAAATAATCTACATACTAAGATTAGTATAGTAAATCCTGTTTCGTTACTTACCACTTATAATGAGGAATATACATAAGTTTAAGCACATATTTTAGATATGAATTGCTGGTATGTTATACCACCACTTGTACGCAGTCTTCTTAGAACTCAAGTTGGTACTTAAAAGGCTCTCGCACGCACAATTGTGCCAAAGCTCGCCCATTATTGTTTAAAACAAGTACACAAACTGGAGTTAAGTCGTAGCTATTTAAATTATATTCAGGCGGGAAATAAAATTGCTCTGGGTTGAAATTTTTGCTGGACTAATTAGTCGGGGAGAGAAGGAAAACGGGAAGTTCATGTAAATATATTGGGAAGGTGAATGGGGTGTAGGGAATGGGGGAGTTTTGGGGATGCGGGTGGGAAATGGGGAAGTTTAATGCAATTGATAAATAGGGATGTAAGAGCCGTGTCCCAATTATTCTCGTTTTACCACGATTGCACTTCAGTCTCTGATGAGGACGGGTGTAGGGCCTGCACAATGAGTACACATGCACGTACACCCATGTACACCTGTTACATATAATTGGGGAGGAAAATAGGGGAGAAAATTATAACCACTGGGCAGTGGGATGATTTGATGAAGCCATTTGCTGTCTGATTGGAACTCGTCCTAATCCATGTTTACTTGTGCATCAGTTAGAGAATCATCCGTAAATCAGTTCACCAGATTTACAGATAAATTTTAACAATATATATTCTATTAAAATCAAAAAATTTCTTTTGTTTTCAAGTTTGTGCACACTGCAGATTGTCTTACTAAATTTACAAAGTAATTTTTTAAAGATTTTTATTTTAGTATGATGCGTCCTACTTACCTTTGTTTTGAATAGTCCATGTGTGGTCGGGTATGTCTGGTAGGTGGGATAGGTCGGTCTGGTCGGGTAGTAATAGGTCGGGTAGGTGGGGGAGAGGTCGACCCCCTTGCTGAAGACGCCGGAGATCTTGTCCTTGACTTTGGCCTTGAGCGCCCCGGCCTTGGCCACTACACCGGCCAGGGCCGCCCCCTTGGCCTGCAGAAGGCCCGCTATCTTGGCCTTCAGGCCCACCAGCGGGTTCTGTTGGGAGGGCCGAGTCAGGCTGCGGAAGCTTTATAAAGCTGGGGGGGGGGGGAAGGGTTGTTGACGCGGCTGAGAGGACGCTTAAGCTGACACGAAGAGGTTGAAATGGATGCTAAAGTTGAGGCGAGGAAGCGAAGAGGACGATAAAGCTGAAGGAACAAGGTTGAGAAGGAATTCTAAAGCTTAACTGAGGAGGCGGCGATGATGCTAAAGCTGAAGTGAAAAGACTGTGAGGACGCTAAAGCTGAAATGCAGAGGCTAAGAATATAAAAGGAAAGCAAAATGAAGATAACACAATACCAAGAGAAAAGTAAACACAGTTCATGATACACCAGTAAAGCTGCTTCTTAAAAGCCTTGACATACGCCCGTCACACACACACTGGCGTCTCAAAACATAAACATTTGGAACCTCCAGCTGAACCATACCTCGTGTTAAAACCCCTCGGGACATTGGCCACAAGGGACGTGTACATCTAAGAGGATTATCACCCGAATAAAAGATCTGATTTGTTAGAAAACTGTATGTGAACATAATTCACGTGCTATACATTTATATGATTCAGCTGAGGAGCCCAGATTGGCTTCTTGCCATACACACAAGCACCTACATCGCCCTGCAGACCTCCTACAAATGATATATGATTAAGTTACCCATTAATTCGTCTCTGACGTGTTTCAGAATTTCAAAAATGAGAAGGACAACATAACTGTACTTTGAAATTGTCCTACGTTAGTTAGTAAAGCTGATATTTCATACCCATAGTAAAGACCTCTACAGTAAAGCTAATTAGCTGAATATCTTTAATGTTCTTGAAAAAAATTAAGCTAGAAAGATGATTTAAATTATTGGATGTTAGTTTAGGTAGCGAGTGGTGGACAAAAACAAAAGCCTTAACAACAAAAACAAAAGCCTTAACAAAAAGCAAAGCGATTGAAATTTTTTACATGAACACGAAGCATTTTTGTAAAACCATAAATAAAAGCAATGAAATAACGCCTTAGAAAAATAAAGCTCCTTCATAAAGCATTAAGATAAAGCTTAAACAGCAAACAAAGCATTAAACACATAGGTGTGGAGATCTCATAACTTACCCATGGAGAACAACACGTCGAGGAATAGGTGCTTATACCCTTCTTGTTCTGTTACCAGTGATGTATATGTGTCCTTTGTCATATGTATCTTTATGTGTCTTCCACTGGCAAATATACAGTTACCTTGACCATTATACATCCTCACTCATACTGTATCCGTATGAAGAACCGACTCTGTAGTTCTCTGTGTGTTTATGTAGACGCAATGTCGGCTATTGGCGTTCTGTGTCATTAACATCAAAGCGTATGTATGTACATGATTCTACGAGCGCTTACGTTAAGGTAGATACGCCGGCGTCCGACGTAGAGGTCCTTAGAACACCTGTGGCGTGGTTGGGCCTGCGTTACAAGGAAACTGAATTTTGTAGGGGGTAGAGAATCTCCCTGCAGGTCGGACAACCTGAAGGAGATCTGATGGGACCTGTTGTGACTTACGGGTTTGGGTCGATAGGATGGCCGGAACGTGTAGACAGGCAGCGGGTAGACGGGCTTCGGGTAAACAGGCACTGGGTAGACGGGTTTAGGGTAAACGGGCTGAGGATAGGGTGGGTAGATGGGGTACGGGGTGACAGGGGCGGGGGTCTGGGGGTAGGTGGGTCGACCCGTGATGACCTGGCCGGGCCCGCCCTCCGAGCCGCCGCCGTAGTTGTCCTCCTCGTGGCCGTGGCTGCTGGCCCCGCCGCCGTAGCCGTAGCCCTTCAGGCTGCTGAAGGCGGCGCCCTTGGCCGCGATGGAACTCGTGATGCCTGCGGGAGGGAGGAGGAGGTAGAAGGCGCGAAGACCTCGGGAGAACGATAAATCTCTCTCTCAAGCCTTATGAAATAAAGAGCTTTTGAGAAAGTCTTACGAGTTCGTTATATCGAGGAAAATCCTCCGACAAGATGGCGCCGAAGTCTCCTTTAACGGACGGCTCTAGAAAAAACACTAAAAAAAAAAGTGTATATCTCTCTTTATATGTTGTTTTCTTTACCGGAGAAGAGCGAATCCTTGGCGTTCTTGAAGCCCTCTGCCACAGCGACCTTGGCGCCTATGACTCCCCCCAGCAGGGCAAACTTGGAGTCCTTGATGTTGGCCCCGAAATCACCGCCAGCGTCCACCTCCTCCGCGTAGTCAACGGGACCCCCGACGTAGGAGCTGTCGTAGCCGCTGTACGAGTCGCCCGCGCCGTCTCCGGTGTCGGTGACCACTGCGAGAGAAAATTAATATTATATAGTGAACAAAAGCACTTCACTGGATGGGGGAGTGTAGGACGGTAGGTTATTCATGCTTCGTTCTCACCTCCGACTCCCACGGGGATACTGTCGCCCCCGGCAGCGGCCTCCTGCGTGGGCGGGTCGTAGAGGCCGGTGGGGGGGCTGACGGGGGAGTGGACGACGGGCGGCACCTGGTCGGGCGCCTCGTAGAGGGTGTCGGGAGTCACCGCTTGGGGCGCTGGCGTCGGCTCGATGGGCAGTGGCGTCTGTAGATAAAGTAATGATTATTTTAATCTTATTTTCTTTTAGTGTATATCAGATAACAGTAATAATTACATCAATATTCATTTACAACGTTAGCTAGGCTTGCTTTGGTTCGTATATCCCCAGAACATTTAATGATAGAAAAACCATCGACTAAAAACTTCATAAATTTGAAGTAGGTATCTTTAAGAAATTGAAAATTAGTTTAGAAAACGAGATATTTTTTGTCGGGGTAACTATGATAGATATAAGTAACATTATAGAGACCACAGCCATCAGTAACAGCCCAATGTACCACAGTTACACACGGGCCAACTTGTGCCAGTAATGGCACCCCGAGAAATTTACACACATAAAAAGAAAAAGGTTAACAGCATTCACAGTCTGCTTAATGGAGGTTTCCCTAGACTGTAGACATGATGGTCTTGTAACCCTAGACATGTACCGTGACCCCAGGGGGTACCTGAAGGGGGAGACAACGTACCTGTACGGGAGGCAGGTAGCTGAGGGGCGGGGGCGGGGCGTCATCCTGGATGAGTGTGGGTGGTGGGGCCTCCACCGGCACCAGCGTACTGATTCTGAACCAGTAAGGAGAGGAAAAAGCTATATAATTATACCAACAAAACTAAATATAATGATAGTATTATTATTATTGTTGTTGTACCTGTTGGGCTTTCCCGCATGGGCGAGGTAGCGTCAGGAACAAGGAACTGATCCTTTGAGGAAAAGTTCTCGTTTGGCTCTTTCCAATGTTCCTCGGATAGAGTGATAATACGAGAAGGAACGATTTGTTGTTCCCACTTAGTCGCCTTTTACGACGCGCAGGAGACAAAGACGTGGTACTTTCCCCCTAAATAACAATGATAATGCATATATTGAATTACGATTAGACATATTTACGTTTGAGCTTCCCTTAGTTGCTAGTAGTTAACATATGGATATGATTATATAAACGGTTCGTAACTCAAGATCAGTTACTCAACAATATATTAGATGCTGTAAGCCAAAACTTCAAGAATGATCACATGGAGGATTATTTTTACTATTATTTAACAACAATAAATTGAAAATATGATTATTTTTAGTCATTGATGGGCAATTAGACCTTTGTTATTGTTGCTCCTGAAAATGATTGTCAAGAAAATAGATTGCTGGGTGTGTTTGAGATAGTTCTTCCTGCACATAATAATGTTTGGAAGATTAATGGATGGCTAGATATGTATGGAAGATTAATGGATGGCTAGATATGTATGTGATCATTATTCTTGAGCTTTGTAGTGTTTGTCAGCGGAATGGATCGCTAGGTATTTTGTGTCTGTTCCTCATAATGTTAGTCAGGGAAATGCATTGCTAGCTGTGTTTGTCACTCTTTACACCTGAAACAACATGGTCGGCCTGTTTTGTGTTTGTGTGTGAGACGTGACGAATAACGGCGCTACAGCCTTACTTGGTGGGAGGCACGAGGCCGTCCTGCCCCAGCTCGTCTCTGGTGATGACCTCGATGTCTCCCAGCTTCTCAGCCGCGGCCGCCGCCGCCAGCAGTAACACAGCCAACCACGTCCTCATCCTGAAGAAGCAGAAGCATCTCTTGTTTACATTAACCTCCAAGCTGTCCTGTCCAATAGAATGACCTTTCTTGGCAACCAGCTTTACACTACAGGTATTTATACGTCAGTAATTATTTATTGGAACAAAGAAGCTGTAGGTAAACGGTCCATGAATACGTTTCCTGTTAAACAACAAAACATTTTGAAATGGATGACACCTCAAGAAAGTCTTTATTTTGAACTGCAACATAACACAGCATGGGTTATCACGCCTCCTTTGTCTATCATCAATAGCCTCATGGAAAGATGCATTATGTGCTCTTTATACCTGTCTGCCGTTTCCCGCGTTAGCGAGATAGCGCCAGGATCAGGCGAACAAAGGCCGAATCGCTCACGTCTGTTCTCTAGCAGCTATGTATAATGCACCGAAAAGATGTATGTAAGTTGATAGTTTTGCAACGGGTGAATGTACAGGGACATTATATTACCGCAAGAATGACAGTACTTTTAAGGTAGGTGCCTCCCGCCCACAAATGACTTGCCTTCCATCCACTCTTCACCTCACCTACAACGCCTCTCCTGACATTTATGACACATCCCCAGATAATATTATGGTAGTTTTGGCGTCATTTGATGCGCCTCTAATGCAGTACGAGGACGGCGAGACATTCTTCGCCTACTCTGTCTTCCTACACGTTGTCGTACTGCTCAGGGAACACAGCAGATGACCCAAACCTTCCATTAATTTAGCGTTTTGCAGCAGATGTGTTGTGTAAGGAATAGCGTTATAGGAGGAGAGAAGTAGTGGATGGGAAGGAGAAGGTAGTAGGCGCAGGGCCAGGGACCTCAACGCGTCCGGTAGTGGATAGTGATCTCCCCTGCCAGACGTACGCCTCACCTCGTGACGGAGTTGACTTGTTACTTGGTAACTCTGCTGTGCATGTTACCAATAACACCTGAAATATAGTTCTGGTATATGATAAATCACTTTAATTTACCGTTCATAAAGTCAGTGAAAACACAGCACTGACCAATTTTAATAGTCATTGCTTAAAACCCCAGAAAATCCTTTTAAAGTTTTTTTCTTTGATAAAAAGTTAATGTTTCTTTTACTAAGGTTGGCAACGCTATAATCTTGCCAGACACAGGTGCGCGGGAAAACCCAGGCTTGGGACAGCGTCTCCCGTAACCTCTTGCCTGTATTTTAGCGTCTCGGATTTACCAGGGTCTTCAGTTCTTTGTTATATCACGAGTTTATCCACAACCCAATATTTATTTGTAAAAGGATATGCACAATTCTTTGTCATAGTGCTCTGAAAATAGCGTAGATAACGTCACGACTGTTATTATTACCCAGACACCTGGCAACATTGCAGGACCAATATAAACTTTGTCTGGCTTTTACAACGTCTATATATTATGGGAATGAATGACCCCCTACGCCCATGATTGCGCCGTCGGCTTCCTCAAGAATTCTGAGAATGTTCCATGATTGCCACCAGTCCAAGACTAATGATTTGACCTCTGTATTCAGGCTTGAGGGGAACTGTAAAGTACTTTTATTCGTTTCTGTCTCTAAACCTGGTCTCTATCTCTCCGTGGATCTGAATGAAATGTGGTATAGTTGCTTAAAGAATGGGGTCATTCACCCTTATCGTGACCCCAGACGGGTTGACAGTAATGATAAAAGACGTGATTAAGATTATTGAATGAATGATTATTTTTTTATAGGTGTTAGCCACGCGTACATTATTTTTTTTCTTTTTTGAATGCGAGCACAGGCCAAATGGAGCCGATATTGAGTGTCCATGTTATGCTTTGCTCACGCACTCCTCCGTCTCTCTTGTTCTGCCATGTTGCTTGGGTTATCGTCCTGCCTCCCAAGTTCATTGTCAGCGTCTCAAATGTCCTGTTGTTGCTATGTGGTAGGTTCAGTCCCGTAAAACCCTCTAGGGATCACAATCCGCGCCAGCCCCTCAGGATTACAGTAAACGAAAAAAGGAATATTAGACGTAACACATTTCATTTTTGATTAAATGTTACTCTGAAGTGGTACTTAAGAGTTTAATGGAGAAACAGAAGTATAGATAAATGCACGTTTGTATGTAAGCTAATTAACGAGGGTCGATCGGAAAAACTGTAATATTTTCCGAAGACTTTAAAGTGTCTTTGTCATATGTATCCCATAACAGCATAAAGAGAGAGTTGAGAAAATTACTTGAACAAAAAAAAGAAGCTGAGACTTGCGTAAAATATGAGAGTAAACTATGAATTTAGAAAACAAATATTTTATTGCGGCGGTCGAGTTGCCAAGTGTGGCTGGCGTAGGAAGGCGTAAAGTCTTCAAAAAAAGGTTGACCACTATTGGGTGGATACGCAGCCTCTCTCTCTCTCTCTCTCTCTCTCATGGCGAGGTCACCCGGCACTCGTAGGCAGTTAGATAGGTACTCTTTGTATTATCATTATTATTATTATTTCTCATTTCCTGATGGCTCGCCCACCACAGGCCAACAGGGGTGGCCCAGCGAGGCCTAAAGAGAGCCGAGTTCTCCGCCGCCCCCACATTACTGGCCAGACCCGTCTACCGTGTAGCCCGGGGCGGGAAGGAAGGCTGACCGGCCGGAATTCCCATCCCGCTTCCCTCTCCTCCCATACTCACTCCCGGGGGGGGGGAAGAGAATCCGTCACTCTGGGGAGAGAAAACTTTGTGTGTGGATTGGCCACGTTGACACCGGCAGTCATGTAAGTGAGAAGCCATAACACACCGGGGAGGAAACGATGTCTTAAGTCACCATGATTGGTCGGATTGGTTGTGGAAGACAACAGTCAGACGTACATAACTTGTATATTGTGAGTCATTTGTTCGTGTTAGAACCATCCAACTGCCTTGTTACCATCCGCACGAGCCTCTATGTTGGCACGCCGTCCCAGGACACCAGAAGGAAGGGGACATTATCCCAAGAGGTCAGAAGGAAGGGGACATCATCCTAGGAGACCAGGAGGAAGAGTAAGTCGTCCTAGGAGACCAGGAGGAAGAGTAAGTAGCCCTAGGAGACCAGGATGAGGAGGACCTCATCCCAGGAGTCTAGGAGGAGGAAGGCATCATCCTAGGAGACCAGGAGGAAGGGGGAGACATAATCCCAGGAGACCAGAATAAGGAGGAGGCCAGTAGGTAAAGTTAGGTCTATCAGGAAGGTTCGGATGGGGATGGGGGGGGGGGAGATGGTATGGTGATTACCGTAGGGTAAGGAGAGCGAAACTAAGGGGGGGGGGAGGACTCAGGCTCTCTGCCGGTACCACCACACTACCACAGTACGTCTGGGTAATCCTCTTATCTGCCATGTATCTTGTTGGGGAGCGCATGGGAGGCGCCCAGGTAAAGGCCGAGGTCAGTGCCAGGGAAGTAATCCCCCAAATATCAACACATACCCACCTGCTCCCTCCGATACCCACCTACACCCTCTGGCACCCACCTACTCCGTCTGGTACCCACCTGCTCCCTCTAGTACTTCAAGGGCACCACTTAGGTCCCCTGGTATTTGAGGGAGAGGTGGGGGGGGGGAGTGAGTGTTTCCTGCCCATCTGTCATTAGTAGGGGGGAGATAATCCCTCTCCCCATTCACAGGGGAGGATGTGCTCAGCTCAGGTACTGTCCCCGGTATGTTAACTATCGCCACGGACGGTAGTTACGATGGAATGGGGGGAACTGTGGATGACTAGATTTTTGCCCCCTTACTCGCTCGGTGAGCAGGTGTGTCAGGGGAACCTGCCTCATACAACGCCCCCCCCCCACCCCGTTACACAATCCCTCATACAATTACTCCAGGAAACAGTTGCCGTGAAAGTCCTGGTGTTGGTAAGGACGTCTTTGCAAAGGCTTCTGCATCCTGAAGACTGCGCTGCTTTCAGTAGCAGGGGAAAGGAGACTCCTTTCGAGTGAGAAGTTCTACGATGACACTTCACTTGCTAAAGCTGACCTTTTCATTCGCGTTGGAGTGCTTTTGCGGGCGGAGCCCCGGTAATCCCCCCGTACCCCGCCCCCTCCCCGAACACCATGAAGTAGTCGGGGATCTGAAAACCTGGGAAAATGTGGGGTTTGATGCAATAAATTCCGTCACAGTCCGATAACCAAACGTAAATTATGACTAGGCTGGGCCTAGCCAAACATGGCCCTCAGCGAACGATCGTCGGAGAATATACGTAATTGGCGAGCGTTGCTAATTGTATTTACACTGTAAGTAGGTCGTTAGGGTTTGTAAGACCTCGGGAAGTCATTGTATAAAGCGAGGAAAGCTTTTCTTTGAAGGAAAACTCTCGCAAATTTCTGGGTCAGACATTTGAGGTGTACAGACGGTGGGCGTAACGAGAGTAAACGATGAATATTGGTAGGTTGTATACGCCACTGTAAGGCGTAGCTGAGGGTTGTTTGTTGCCTGCTTGATTTATTAATTGCCTGTGTTAATTGGGCGTCTGGTTCACCCCTTGAACACGTCTGCACGACCCTTGAGAACGGCTGTTCGATCCCTGAGGACGTCGGGTCGACCAGTGAGAACGACTGTTCCACCCCTTAACCGTACGTGGTCTTTGATCTGACGCGTTTAAGGTCAACTCCAGTCATGTCCAAGGGCCGTACCAACGTGCCCGAGTATCGTAGCATCGTTCTTAAGCGGCTGAAGTCAAACGCAGTTGAGTACATATTCAAATATCAAAAGACCTTTCCACCGATAACCCTAACAAGCCCAATGTCTCCGGAAATTCACCGGCATATAATAAGAGACTCGTTGTGCTTTGAATCCTTCACCATAACATCGTCTCCCTCCTAAGCCTAACATTTTAAACCAACAGTACCGGAGATTACCTGCGCCTCGCGTAGGCCATAACAGCTAACTGGCAACTGTTGCCCAACCGTACCCTCGGGGCGACATCTGTTATCGTGGTGGCGAGGTGAGGCTTCGGCGGGAGAGGGACAGGAAAAGGTACGTAGGTTCGTAGAGAGAAAATGGAGTAAAATGAATGCGAAACAAAATGCCATCGTCCATGTACTCCCGTCATAAATAGATTATTTACTCTCTATGTACCAGTACATATACGTATGTTATTCTAAATTGTCTCGTAACTTTTTGTAACGTAGCCAAGCTGAATACTTTAAAAATGTCTCTGGAAAGTCCTTTATAGATTATGAATATTAGCGGCCCCAAGACGGTACCCTGCGGAAAACCATTGTTTGCTTTTATTTTTAAGGGGAAGGATTTTATGACGTGTTGTACACACGGTGTGGTTAGGGCTCGGAGGCAGGCGGCAGTAGCCTAGCTAGACCCGTCGTATCCTGGTGGTTCACACGCCATCTACCATTTCCTCCAGGGAAGCCTCTCTCTGGTATCTACAGTCGTGGATACTCCGGAAAGGGTTTAAGGGTAGATGTAGGAAGCTGAATTGAGAGAGAAAGTAAGCAGGAGACATGGAGGGATGGGGGGGAAATGCCTTCTCAAAGTAACCGTATGGAAATGTGGTCACTCGTCCTATTTTTGAGAGTGTGATGAGGACATCCATTTTCCCCGCACGGGATACGAAGCAACGTATCGATGAAGCTGTTAAGACATGGGAATAACAGGAATCACCCACAGTGGGTTTGAGCATCCTCCTCCAGGGCAAGTGACTGAATTAGATGAATAATTCAGTGTTCAAATCTTCGTATTTATGACAAGAAAATATTTTTCTTTACTATATTCGCGAATGTGTCGCATGATCTCGACATTCTTCATCAGTGATATATATTCCTGTCGTTCGTTTGTCTAATGTATAATTTTTATGTTTTTCAGTGGTATTTTGGGCTTCACTAGATAAACATAAAACCTCAATCCGAGATTTTTTTAATTAGTGATTATTATTATTATTATTATTATTATTATTATTATTATTATTCACATCATGAATGTAAATTGCTGTAGGTGGTTTACTTTGTGAAAATGAGCACTTAATATTTAGAAGACTTGTTTATGTTTTAAAAAAAAAATGTAAACTGATGTGTCGGTGGACAGTCCCACAGCCTAGCTTTTAACCTAACCACAACCTTTCTTTAGCCTTGGCCAACACTTGCCGCTGCTTTCTCTTTCTGCGTCAGTGTCTGACAGGAAAATTAGACAGAAACGTCTTTATTGATGTGTTAGATACTTTGTCTATAAAATCATAAATACGCATAGGAATTTACAGTTGTGTATATGGCGCTGTAAGTGTTTTTAAATTTATAGTGCTACTATTTGTAAATTATTTTGCGAATAGAACTAATGGTGAAAGTAAATATCTTTCTATATATCTATGAATCCGAATTAAATGAAAATTATCGCTCAGCAGTAATAGGACTAGGCTATCCGTCAAAGTTAAGGTGTTTCTCGTGTGTAAGAGTTTTTCCAGTAAGAATAGGCTTTACCATTAACGATAGGCTTTTTGTCAAGTTTAAGTTCCCTTATCAAGGTTAGACTCTCCCTAAGGTCTTCCCTACAGAGCTGAGTCGTATTGCCAGAGCTTCGGTACCTCATAGTGAGGCTTCCAGACCTAGTAAGGCTAAACACTCGACAGAACCTTGTCTGGAATCTCTCTCTCTCTCTCTCTCTCTCTCTCTCTCTCTCTCTCTCTCTCTCACACACACACGACCGTATCACTGTAGTCCTTCCCATGTTTACGCATCGTTATCCTCGTTAAACCTTTGCCTGGCTGAGATTAGTGTGCGTCACACACAAAGGGCTGCCGACTGTTGCGACGCTTCTCCAGTCTTAGACGCCAATTCGTCTCTCTTCCAGAACAGGTTTCTTCCAGGACACTCTGGCTGGACTCTATGCCTTCCTGCTGCTTTATTGGGTAAGGTTTTGAGAATTTCCTGACCGCTGAAAAGGACTGTGTGTGTGTGTGTGTGTGTCAGCTTGGGGAAAACCGGTAGTGGTCGGGGCTCTGGCTGGTAGCTCAGATGACCTCAGGAACATTCTCCCCAAAACCTGTCCATTGCCTTCCAACCAATAATGCGTCCCTCACTATATATTTTATAACCTGAGGACAACAGACTGATAAACATTGAAATGATAAACGAATGCCTTGTGATCATCATTATTTATCAAGTATTCAGAATGTAAACCTATTTTGAAACGAGAAATTTATCGGAAACAATTTTAACACAGATGAGTCTAGCCTATCCTACACAGGTAGCTGAGCCGTTGGCAAGCATCCCCGTACGTTTTTCTTTTCTTTTTTTAGCTTTTTTGCATTTATAACCCGCGACGAAAGCAGTTATACATATTCGCACAGTCTGAAAACATGTAAAACCAATTAATGCTAATCTCGTTAGACTCCAAAGGCAAAGTTTGGCTTAGCTTTCAGAAATCGCTCAAGAATAAGAAAGTTTCTCAGGCTACATTTGGTTAGAATTTGCACAGAAAAAGGCGGATCATAGAAATGTTGTGCCATCATATGTTCAGATACTTGTTTGTCTCCTCTTTCACCTTTGCTAAATTCAAATTTCTAAGATCACAGGTGCAATGTTTCATAAGATATTGTGAGTAAGTTTGTGACTTATCCATTTCACTATAATTGTGAGCAGGGCGGACGTTGTAATCAACCCTAAGTTTATTAAAGAAAAAAATAAAGGAATCTCTTAATTATTCAAGACATTTAGGGAAAATATCCAGTGTACCCAACCCTCTGTTGATTTAGAATTGTCTTATTTCACGGAATGGCAGAAATGTGACCATCTTTATTAAAACGCGGATTTTTGTCTAACAAATATTAAATCTTCTTTGTCGACTTAGAATAATTTCCTTGTCTGCTTTCAGCGACTTTTAAAACGATCATCGTTAACCAAAGAATGTGTTTAATGATGCGGAATTAGTGGGTCAATCACAAACAAGACTCAACTTGGCCAAGGAGTAAATTATGAAATATGTCTTGTGTGGTAAACAGAATTTTGTCTGTTGGGTGACAGTTCTTAATTATTATATTTGACACGAATATCATTGGTTTGGTAATACTAGCGACTAAAAAGATGGCACTACATATGTGAGACTTCATTCGTTTGAATATAAGTTTACGAAATATTCAACCTTTGAATTTTGATATATTTCGGTCGTGAGCGTCTCAAGAGATTTTAGGCTTGGATAATTGCGGCTTTGGTGTTGGAGTGTAGCTATGGGGACGTGAGCTAGGCTTCGTATATACCAAACTAGGAACCTCCTAACTTGGTTTTTATTGTAGGAGTTCCGTGTGATTTCTGCTGACGTATTACGGGGAGAGAGTTTTACCCTCATGTTGTCCATTTATATATGAACCATGTCTACTCTTATGCACAGACACACACACACAGCCTATGCCAGATTCGTGCGTCCTTTCTATTGGCAGTTTGGTAAGTAGCGACTGTATAGACCAGCTCACGGAAGATTATGCGACCATGCTGAAAATTACTCATAAATAGGTATTTTCCAATGGATGTTGCGTGAATATCTTGAATTATTCCGGTATTTTACATATTGTATTTCCAGAACTTGATTCTTTACAGCCAGACGACGTGTAGCTGTTCACTTGAGCTAAAAATAGCATTTATGAGGTTCCACAGGTCGAAGCTGACTATACTACTATTCAGAAACTAGATACTATTTGTTTTGGCCTCAAGACAATACATACTTTGAAGTTACTTGATATAAATCAGATCTGTAGGGGGCAGCACATGCACACACAGTAGCTGAAAAGACATAATGATATTTTTAAAAGCCACTTTTGGACGGACTTAGCGGGGAAAAAATGAGTACGCTAGACATAGCTGGGCGAGCGAGGCGAGCCCTCTCCACCTACCTGCTGTAGCCAGCTCGATGGGTCCTGAGCGTGTGTGACCGGTGGATGGGGACGGTCAGCCGACCCTCTTTTCCCTGCCTTCCTGCCTCACTCCTTCCCTCCCCCAGCCCCGCCCCACACCTCCCAGGGCTCCTCCCCTGTGACCCCCAGACACAACTACACATGGGCAGGAGCAAAGTGCCCTTCGCGTGAGTTGCCCGGCGCCGTGGCATCGGGAGAACCCGTGGGTTTTGAGATGTTTATTTTGTACAGTTTCTTCTCCCCTTCCGCTTCAGAAGGTCAGCCATGATTTACTGTCCTTCAGGAAAGCTTAATGGTCATATTTATGCAGTGGAATGAACTATGGTATTTATATATGACCATGTTTTCTCAACACCTGACTTTAAATGGCTGCATAATGGAGAAAAGGGTGAATTATCATTGAGAAACAAGCCATTTGTAGTCAAGATAACGGGTGTACCAGACAGTACGTCCGGACGAGCCTGTTGGGTTTAGATATATACGAGTGAACACCACGCAAACCTTTTTCTGTGTCAACGACCCCCAGCCAACAATATGCCTGCTAATGTGTTTACATACATGCACAGGACGGGTTCAGTTTGTTGTCCCGAAGCATCATAGATCCGAATCATTAGAACTCCGAAGATTCCGTTTTTCCTAAAAGAAAAAAATGGTACGAAATAGCCCAGAATTAGGGCACCACGTCCACACAAGTTTGGGGTAGGTGCGTTTCCCTAACTTTAAGTTATTTCGTATCATCATTTTTTGCGGAATAGTTTTGCTCCAGAATTCATACTAGCCCCCAGAAGACATAAGCTACCACCCTAGTCTGTCGTTATATATAAATCGTGCCTATCTATCAGTAATTTAGCCTTGCTTTTCATACCTTGGGTACATAAAGGGCTTAGAAAGCAACTTTTGTTTGTCTGTTTTTCTAATGGTCGGTTTAAGTTTGTATGGATGCAGAAATTAATCAATAGATGGGTGAGAACCTTACATCTTTACAACGAACCATCTGTCTCTCCATTCAACCTTCCCTGTTTGATCTCACCTGTCTTCTCTTTCTGATTGCCCTATTAAAAGAGAAAAGGATAATCTATCGAGACGTTCAGGAACGGCTGAACGACCTCGGTATTGCAAGGGCGTTCACCGGAAGTCTTGGTATAAAGAGGCATAACAGAAGCGACTCCGAAATGCCTACAGGATAGCGAAAATTTGCCAATATCAACCAGTTTAGCGGTAACGTTCACATAATCGTCCAGAATATATGACGAACGTTTGTAGAATCAACCAGTACAGCGGGAACGTTCATGGCATCACACATTTACAGCTGGAACGTTCACAGTAATCATCTACTATAGCTAGAAAAATATATATCCACAAAAATCATCCACATCAGCTGAAACGTTGACATAAATCATCTAGTACAGAAGGACCTTTCATGGAAGTAATTCAAACGTTCGCATAAATCATCCCCTGTAACGGGAACGTTCAACTAAGATCGCCCGGTACAGTGGGTGCGTTCGGGTCAGCAGGTCTCCTGCCCGGGGTGAATGTGGGGGCGTCAGCGTGGGCAGCAAGAGGCAGGGAGGGAGGCAGGAAGGCCCACAACAGCGGCTGGGAGGAGGAACATTCCTCTCCCTCCCCCATTACGGCGTGTCAGCCTTAGCTGCGGGCAGATTTATGCACCCCCAGCTACCACACAGCCTCACCCCGAGGCAGGGATTCGAATCCCACGAGCTCTGTCTGGGTCGTAGGGTCCGCGTGCAGAACTAGCGGCGTAACGAACGCCGCGCGTCGCCAGCTTAACGCCGGCGTTCAAAAGCGTTAGTGCGCATCCCGGCGAACTCCATGACCTCTCACTGGAGCTCAGGTCTCGGCAGCAAATTTAAGAATTTTCTCTCTCTCTCTCTCTCTCTCTCTCTCTCTCTCTCTCTCTCTCTCTCTCTCTCTCGTTGTGTGCCAACGCCTAAGTGGCTGTCAAGTTTCACACGCACGTGGGCTGCTGGCTCTCAACACTCAGACATAACAATCTCTTCATCTTGTTCATAACCTTGATAACGCGTAACTCACACCACGTGTTCTACACAATTCTAGATAACTGTTCAGCAAGCTTGTGTCTTTGGCTAAATAATATGTGTTTAGTATGCTATTCAGATTCGCTTTGTCCATAAGCTAGTCATATAATTGATTAATTTGTATTATAGTATCTGAAATATTAAGCAAAGGATTCGAAATCTCACATTCATCAGGCAACATAATTTTAGAGAACTGGGTAAGGTTGTTTACACATTGTTTAGGAAAATAATTTTTTTTACCGTATTGAAAGTAAGGTGGTTATTAAAGCTACAAGAAAAGCAACCAGACCAAATCCTTAGAATAGTTTAGTTTATCATAACTGTTTTCTTTGGTGCCTTTTTCAACGTTTTCTATGGTATGTTTGAAGTCATTGGAAAATGGGGATAATTCTCCACCCTTTATTCTTTTCGTGAAGCTTTGTTCTTATCTGATTTCGCTATGAAAATAAGATTTATTCCTTCACTTTATAAATATTGCACCTAATTTTAACGTTCCTGTTACTCATCGCCATAAATTTCACATAGATATCACGATATCTTAACGGAATCAAAGGAAAATGGCTTACAAACGAAAGGGACTCTGTTCACATGCACACATAATATCTGAAAAAGTTTGAGTAATGGTAAGTTCCTTGACCGTTACAAGAATGTCGGTATGTGCTTCGAGGACAAGTGTGATATTTCCTCTCGACTGATATGACATTTACCTCTGAAGAAGTTCCTGTTACGCCAGTGCGTGAAGGTCGTCTGGTGAGACTGTTAATAAAAGTCAGAGATTGGCTCCAAGGTTGCTAGAATTGTGACGTTCGTAGTCAGATTTCTTTATGTAAATATGAGATCTGTATACGAATGATTGATAAGAAACCTGTAAATGGGGAATGGAATTCCCTCCCAAAATGATTTCGTGTCTCATAATATCATGTATCTCATAAGAGAACGGTTAGGAGAGTTCCTCCTCGCCTTGTATCCTGACTGGATCTTGGCTATTTAATGTCAGCTTTATGGGGAAGTGAGGAAATACTCCATCTTTACAACAGCTGTGGATCTTTGTTGGGAAATAACTCTCTCTGTCTCTCTCTCTCTCTCTCTCTCTCTCAGTAATCTAACGAAACAATTTACAGTTCTTACAGGCCGTTGGGCCCACTGCAGGAGCCATTAACTCGTGTAAGCTCGTGTGTATGTGTATGGGACCGATAAAAGGCGGGACACTGCTGATGACGTCCCTGACTGGATAGTTAGTTAAAAAAATGCATAGCTGTCTGTATCATTAACGTAAAACACACTCTATAGACGGCCGTAGGTCGTCAAACAGACGAGAAGGGAGTGAGGGAGAGGCAGGGTTGAGGACGGGCATCCCTGTCTGTGGTTTGACTCCAGACGATCATATACATACAGGTTGGCCGCTCCGTCCTCCCAGCTAATGGCTCACTCTCCGGGAGATGGTGCAGAAAAAATGACAAGCCATGACACTATCGGACTTTATCTGTAATGAACTGACGTTGACAGAGGAGCTAAGGACGTCAGCTGATGGCTGTAATGGCTTATTGAGGAACGAAGTTGTGTTGCTTTCTTAAGTTTTAATTTGTGCTCAACTCAAGTGGGATGATATTACCTTCACTTTGTGTGTGATCAATACCCTATTCGCATCCCCTCTGTCATTTAGTGGTTGTATTGGACTGAATTATAACATAGGGACATTCGGGTAGACCTGCTGTATATGTTGGAAGGGGTTAGAGAATCCAACATGTCAAAACTCACGTCCCAAACTTTTATTCCCTGTTGCTGTTATGATAAATCACTTGTCGTTTTGGGACGATCTGTCTCCTGCAGCTGCAGGAGTAGCCTCATCCATGTCGCTGATCTTTACTGGTCCTTGAACAGTACCGGGGTCTACTGGTGCTTCCTGACAGGCATACGTACGTGAGGATGTGTGCGTATCATACTTAAGTACTCACTTGCCTACTGTATCGTCAACAGTTACATAACACGTATGAATTTAGGGAGTGTACGTGATACAATTTATTTACTGCAATAAACAAGAAAAATAGCACTTGAAAGCAAGCAGTGTGTTAACTCATCACATTGTGCCCACATGCTAATGCAGTAATTACATGTGGTTACATAAATACAGTTGACCATTTTATATCATGGAGACAGAGAAGGTCCAACAACTAATAAATCAATAAATCATGGAGACATGTAGAAGCCTAGCCAGTAAGTAAGTGGAGAGTGCTAGGCAAGGTCTGCCTCCCTACGGCATCACTGAACGTTAGTTTACTTGGTTATCAGGCCCATCTGTGTCCTCGCAGCCCACCTCACCTTCTCTGGAATTCTAAACTCTTATCTCATTAGCTTGTACTGTCAGATTAGTGGCGACCGCAGAAAGGTAATGGCACTTTGTCATTACCTGTAAGTCAAGGGGAGATTATTCTTGTGTTACGGTGTTACATGTTTTTTACATATGAATTCATGGACTTAATGATACTATGTGTGTCATCGCTAAAATGATGGGTTCCCGGGTATTAATGCCATAAAACCTGTCTGTCTAAAGTGTTGACAGTGTTATTAAGACAGAAAGGAACATCTTTTCTATATATTGTACATGGCAGGGTGGCATCTCCATCCCAATCACAGCCCCCTAAGTGTTTTTGATTCAGTATTACGTCTATGGACTATCGGCAATAGTTTTTTCCTTAAAAACTGCAACTACAGTGATACATTTAAATCAGAATAATTGCTTCTGGTGCTACTTTGCTAAACTGGAAAATGACGAAAAGTAGGGAATAAAGAAAAAGAGAAGTTAAAATGGCTAATATAGAATAAGTACAATAGCTAATATAGTACAGGTTAAATGAACATGTTGCTCAGTTGGATTTTGGGGATTGTAAAGTTATAGAAAAAGACAAAATGATTAGTGAACCTATAAGAGGGACGTACAGTTTTTAGTAGGAACAGCTGTCAGGATAAATGATAGAATACTGAGTTAATATGGGCATTTGTATGTAATGACTGAAAAGTAAAAAGATTATAAATGCACAAAGTATGGTGGAAGGCTAGTTCAGGATTATGAGCTGAAGGTGGATGCTTGGAGAAATTGTTGAAAGGTAGAGAGATCGTGGAATGTGGCTGTGTAAAAATTATCGTGCTATATTGTAGGGAGACACATCAAATGCAAAGAGACAAAGATGCTGTTATTGTATATCCAGGCTTTTGTACAGAATTTTGTTGCTTTGTCAACAGATCATACTGTACATAAATACTTACTGTTTGTGCATTCTTGAGTGGAATTATTTTCTTGTGTTTATTTATCACAATCTGGTTTCTTTAACATTCCCTGAGGTTAGTTTCATATTCTAGTACAACCCCATTTGCATCAAAGGTTTTTAATATTAGTTCCTCTCTATATATCTTTCAAGCTGATTAGTTATGAAATTGTATCTGCAACCTTTGTAAATATCAAAAATTTTCCCTAAAAGTACTTATTTTCTCTTTTACAACTGATACACAAAACACATATTTTATTGTAGTGAGTTTAGGATATTCACAGCATGGAACAAAAAGCCAAGTGAAAGTCAAACACAAAACTTCATTTTCATTTTTATACAAGCAGTATATTTTCTCCATGACTGTCAGGCTGGCACCTTGCAAGATATCAACTGAAAGATAGATATATAAACATATTAATAAACACATGCCAATAAATAAATGTATTCTACATATATTTGTAGTGTTAAAACTCACCCTAAAAGATTCTTTCATTAAATTTTTAAAAGTATAAGAAAATATTTACATAAACTGGTATTATTAAGAGAAAGGTGTGGTAATAAACTGAGTATGACTGAGAGAAATGACCAAGGTGTCCTAAAATGGTTCTGGATATATGAATAGTATGAATGATGAAAAGACTGACTAATAGGATCTACGTATCAGTAGTGGATGGAGGAAGGGGGAAGGGGAGACCAAGGAGATGGAAAAATGGAGTGAAATACGTCCTAGGGATTGGAGCCCAAACATTCAGGGGGAGGAGGCATTATGGTGTCACTGAGGTGAACTGCAGCTTATGAAGCACTTAACATATACCAAATATTCTGTGGGGTACAGATCTGGATGGTAAACTCTGGTTTCAGTGCATTACATATGACAGCTAGAGAGTGGATGCGTGCAAAGGAGGCTGCTGTTAATCAGTTCTTAATGCTACCTTGCTGAGGTGAGAGAGGCAGTTGTGTGTGCAGTGTGTGCAAAAAAATTATACAACCCCAGGACCCCATTAATGGAGCTCCTACAGTTTTGAAGCTGCATTCCTTGCAGGAACATGGAAATGATGAACTAATTTGGAACAAGAAGGTCCTTGATAAAATTGTACTCCTTTCTGTCCAACAGATATGTTGTCCTTTGCAAAAGCCCAAGACCCTTCCTCTCCAAACCACTCCATGACCAGCCAACAACAACCAAGTAAAAATAAAATGTGAATTCCACACTGTCCAAAATGCAAATTCCACACTGAGCACTTACTCCTTAATCATCCCATTATCACTTCACACAATGTGAAAACAGCATAAACACATATCTCGGGCTAGGGACCTGCCCAGTGGATGTGGTCAGCTCCCTGACTGCTGTAAGAGCCCCACAGAAGGGGGTCATTGGGTAAGAGGGTAAAGGTATACAGTATATATAATGCATTCAAGTGATCCTACAGTTTTTGTCTTGTATATCCTTGTCTAAAAGATATAACCATACCTGGGCACAGTACGGGCACTCTCCAAAGATGACATTCATACTTTGTCGGCTGTTTGTAAGACTGCACAGCCACTGTAAAAGGCAAAGTAATTCCAAATCATACAGTATGCAAAAATATCTTTGAACAAGATTATTATTTCTAAGGAATATGTACAAAGGATGCATATTTAACTACTGTACTAAAAAACTAAACGTACTCATAGCTTTCTATAGTACAAAAGCTTATTACCAAAATATTTCATTTGCATGATTGAAAGTGATAAATACAAACCTCATATAAACATGGTACATGAAAAGCCTGAGAGCAGTAGTCACATGTTAGATCTGGCAAGGAATCTCCTAAGTGAAGACAGTAACACACAACACACTCAGCACTCCATTCCTCTGCCTCTCCTCCAGTACCTGCAGCCCTGGATTTAACAACACTAACACCAAGGATTGCTTCCAAGTTGCTCACAATGCTACGTTCAGGGTCCCATTCCTAGAATAAAGCTTCATAATAGAAGCGTGCATAAAAAATTGGGAACACCAATTTCAACAGCTTAATTTAACATCTTTAAGATATGAACTCGAGTAACTCTGATCCTGAGACAGTAAGAGCCAGCTGTATTATTCACTATTTATTTAGTGCTTAATTATCAGTGATAAAGTTCAAAATAACTGATATTAAATTTTTAATGTGCCAACTCACTTTATAATTAACAATCGGTAATTACTCCCAAACCTGGACTTTCTATTACCAGATTAATTCAGAACCTACACTTTTTGAAAACTTTTCAGGTGTCAGGGCTACTAAAAAAATATGTAAAATGCATATTGTTTGCTCCCAGGGATTATTATTTTTTTTATATTCTACTTGTATAGCTTATTTAAAGCAAGGCATATTCTGGAATCATCAGCATTCAAGATCCTGTACTGTTCATGAACATTCAAAGAATGGGCTAGGGAAGTCTGAATTGTTCATCAGTACCATAAATCTAAACTAGTACAGACTAGTACCTTATTTGTGCTGAATCTGCTAGTTCTGTTAGATACAGAATACATGCACAGGAATGAACTGCATCTGCAATAAATTCTGTCTCTGCAAAGATACAGTGCACAATTTGAAGAGTACATACTAAGAAATATATCAAAATAGTACTCTACAACACATTCTATACATAACAGTCAGAGAGAAGTACCCTTGGCAACAGTCACACTATGCATAAACCAAGAGCATCCTTTATGGACAGTAATGTGCAACAGTGAACAAGTCCTATATTAGATATGTATATTCATAGATTCTCAAATCTGTAAATTGTTCAGGTCAATAGCTCGTATATAACTCAAGTGATGCAACCCCAAGCTATCTATATTGCTGGTACATGAATCCTAGAAAAATTTGTTTGACAAATATAACTTAGAATGTGAAATCATATACTACATTATAAACTAAATACAGAATAATTCTTACATTCACACAAAATAACAAGATCAAAGCAAATGTTTTCAAAAAGTGGGCACATTTTTGGAGAGCTTAAAAAACAAAAAATATTGATTGTTAAGTCATTGGTAATTCAATTTGTGCTAAAGAGAATAATAGAGCCTTGAAGAAAGATGTGACTTACTTCGTATTTATCAGTGAGAAGAGTATTAAGAGGAGCAATAAGGCGAGAGGCTCCAAGCAGGTGACACTGTGGTAAGCTGTGGGGGTGAGCCGCAGATACTGTCATCTGGACACTGACATGATTACCTGTGTATATACACAGAAGTATAAATTTCAGATGCTTGTAAAAAATTTACATTCAAATTTTACTTCATTTTAATTTAGCATCATGGTTAGTTATCTATGTAAGTCCCCCCCCCAGGTATGTTAACATTATCCGTAAGGTCACTGCCCTCTCCTCAAACACCATAAACAACCAATGCTTTTCGGTAAAAGATTCTCACTGAGCAAAATTCTGCGTGTAGTGTGTCTACGTGCGGGATTTGGGGGATCCAGCACAAGCACAGACCCATCAAGCTCATCTAAGACATCCCAGAACTGCTGTAAAGCTGTCAGTTGTTCCTCCCAAGCACTTACTATGCATGACAGTCCAGCAACCTGGGGATCAAAAGCAAATGTCATGAATAGATAATGGAATTACATATCTTTTCTATCTCACTTTAGCGAGGTAGTGATGTCAAACAAATGAACAATAGCCTCATTAGCATATGTCCAATTAGCTGTCGTGCATCAAAACTAGAAACTATCAGCTACAGCCAAGTCTGAAAGACTGTTCCATGGCTCACCTTGATCACTTCATATGTCTTTATACTTAAGAAAAAAAATAATACCTCATAAAACATCTTTCTTTGTACCCTTTGGAAGGTGATAATGAAATGGTACCATATTACAATGTAACAAAAGGACAAAGTATCCAGACGGTGTACACTAAGTGCATCTAAAATAGGGAAGTGCTGTTAAATCATTTTTGTGTGTACATTTAAATAACTATACATCTGTCCTTATTCATGACAAGAATAAAATCATTTATGATAAAACTTACAGAATTCCAAGAGAATTTAAGATTAACTGGCAGGTCAGCTTCAACTATTGGCTCTTCATGAGGATATCCAGCCCCAACTTTCACTCTAAGAGTGTGAGATCGACCTTTCTTGTCTCTGAAAATTAAACGTCCATAAGTTAGATTTCAAGAACTACAGAGCTTTGAAAAACTGTTTTAACTAGATGAAAACTCAGATCAAACCTAGCTACTTGACATTTGGACAATGTGTTAAGTCTCCAACAAGCTATCACCATTTGTTCAGTATCCTTTAACATCCATCTAGTACTATTAACATGATGTAATTACTGCCATTTACTTGACCTGCAGATTAACAATAAAGAACATGTTTGAAATATTTACTATCTGTGTTAAGGAAAAGTTGCACCAAACATTTTCATGCTGAAGGTTGACACCACTAAGGCTATGTATGTTTGTGGTTGATCTTTCTACCAGCTCACATCCTATTTTCCATTTCTTTAAATATACCATCTATTTTTCTCATTCAGTAAATCGGTATAAGTTTAATAATTACTTCCCTCTCAATGATATTCAGTAGTTTTGAAGCTGTCGCAGGATACTAACTAAAGCCACTGTCTAACAAGGGGACAGTTAAACCAAATTTAAAACATTAATCATAAAAGGCATATGATAAAAAGTAGAGGGGAGCTCTCTGGAAATTTCTTACTCTGTACAGTGTTCATGGAATACTTTTGAAAACTGGAATTAGAATATGTTTGAAAGTAAGTGATGGTATGAGTGAATGGTCTGAAACAAATGTAGAAATGCAAATCTGTCATGATGTCACCATCGTTATTCAGTGTTCCATGGATAGGACATTACATGAAATGAAAGCATGGTGGAAGAAGCAGAATAGAAGGTGCCACAGCTGCTCTATGCAGATGATACTATGCTGTTGGCTAAAGCAGAAGAAAGTCTGGTCTAAATGGTGAGCCAATCTGATTTTGTATGTAAGAGGAGGATGCTGAAAGTGAATATGAAAAAAAGATGCTTATTTTTCAAAGGGATGGATCACAGTGTAATACCAGAGAGTTGATCATTTAATGCTGTATTTCCAATGTTTCTTATATTATTACAAAGGTACCGACACCCTGAGGACCTTCCCTAACCAAATTTTTACCAATGTATTGTACATATACAGTTAGTTGGTCATCATCAACAATAACACTAAACAAACAGAACAAAGTAAAACAAGTGTGTTCACATGAAAAGTGGGTCACATGTACATTATTTGAGTCCCAGTCACTGATGATTGCTGCTTTCTCATGAATCTGATAATATTACAAATTAGAATAAGACCCAGCTGTGTAAACTGCAGAAAATTAGTACTATTTTAAACACTTCAATGTTATCACAGAATCTTAATTGCTATCACAACTCCCAGGTGGTTGAAAGAATTATGATGCTGCTGCAGAGTTTTATTACCTTAATAAGAATCTTATTAGAGGTAAAGATACCCCACCTGGTTTCAAGGGAGATTGCTGAGAAATCTGAAGATACTTGTGCAACTCTTGACCAACCAATATCCTCAAGGTGTGAAAGGAGGCACTTAAAGAATGAATTCTGGAGCACTGACAGATCTTCAGCTAACTGTTCTTCTTTAGATCTTGAGCTCTATAAAAGTAAGAAAAATAATGTCAAAAACAATGTAGATGAAAAGAGTTCATCAACGTAATTTAGTTCATCCTGCGCCGTATTTCTAAGTCTACTTATATAAGACTGTGGCGATCATGAGAAATGTTTATTAGTATTAAAAAATCTAGGAATCATGAACTTAGTTTCTGAAGAGGTTAAGGGCAAGGTTGAACAACCAAGTGAGGAGATAGGCATGCAAAGGATGTTTTAATATGAATGAATGAACAAAGAAGTTAAAATAACCATGAAGAATTTGCAAAAATTATCATGCTATGAAGCATGAAACAATGTAAAAGATAAACAGAAATCTAAAACGCTAAGAGTTTTATACTGAAATGTAATGATTCTGTGGGAAATTTGTGAATGGGCTAATAAATTATCCTGTGATCTGATTGCACTGCTGAGGATTTTAATCATGAAAAGAAATGTGCTCTGTACTCATTTGACATAAGTCAAAATTCAAATTAATCTTACTCTAACATTTAATTTGCAGCTTCCCAACTTCCTGAGCATGCCATTCATTTATAAAATTTAAAGTGTGCAAAATATAATATGCAAATACATCATACCTGATAAGGGACTGTTTTTGTAATGCCCTCCCAAAAAAGAAAAAAATATGATGGTCGTACTATAGTTGTATTGATGATAATTCAGTCATGAGAATAATAGCAGCATAGATAAGATGTTAAGACATAGAAAGAAAGAACTGTTTGTCTGACATCTGTACAAGTAAGACAAAATTAGTGTGTATAGCTGATAACTAACAGATGCTTGTTCACTCAACTGAATAACCACCAGCAACTTATCCAGGCCTATGATATCATGACAAAGAGGCGAGATAGGACTGAGTGACCCTTTGCCCATACTCATTGAAGTCTGGTGACTGCCTAAGACTTGTAGTCTGGAATGAAGAAATGGTTTTTCAAATAAGGAAGGAAGCTACTGTATGAAAAATCACTGGCTTTATGAATTACAATGGCAGAGAAAGGAAGAGAAGGAAGAAAAGGACAGGGAGTTGAAAACAGGAACAGAATATAGGATGATGAAGATATAAAAAAGAATAGGGGAAGAAAAGGGCTGAGGAAGAGATGGAGGAGGAGAATGAGGAAATGGAGGAAGAAAAATTACTTTATGACAATGGTATGGAGGAATAATATAATTTCAAATCCCTGTAAATGACATGTCCAGTGGCTTTTCTTTGATTCAAAGGAAATGCATTTCAAACAAACCTCCAGCTCCACTAAGCATCTAAAGGACACATCCAAGAATATTCACACAGGGGAAACACCCTTTCTAAATGTAATGACATGTTAAAACTTTGCAAAAAAAACTTACACATATTTGCTGGAATTTTAACAGGTAATCCAGAATACTTCTACATTTTTCCTTTACCTGAAAGTTATGGCATCATTAGTCTATGCAAACTAATTATAAACATATGGCTATATGCAATAAATTTTCTCAATACAGCCAAAACAGTAAAGTATCACAAATTGCCAGCAAACACAAAAGTCACATATCTCGCATTCACCTATAAACTACAAACTTCATATGAAACTAAGAAAGCACATGTAATGTCAGTTGTGGACATTAAGAATTTGTTAAGTTTATTTATTAAACAAATGTATGGTGTTGCTTTCAATTAATCTAACTAGTAAATCATAGCAATACTGTTCAAGAAAGGGTACTTTGCCTCATCCAAAGTAAAAAGTTTGCCCATGAGTTTATATCCATTACCACTGCAAAGTCAGAAAAATAAATGCTTACATCAAGATGATCAAAACCTTTGATAATTGTGAATACCTGTAAAAAATCACCTTTTAATCTTTCCCTTACTAAAATGAATAAGTATGTCATTTAACCAGCTATCATGGATTTGTTTTTCAGTCCAAGAATCATCTTTGTAGTTTACTTGCCATCTGTGAGCTTAATCCATTAGGATGTCAAATTCAGCTTGCAGCTGAAGTATTCAATTTCTGTTTTATCTATATTTCCCCTCGTAATATCATCTGAAAATTTTGGTATTCTGCAGATGCAATGCATGTCACTAATATATATACATGAGAAAGAGAACTAGTCCCAAGAATGGTCCCTGCAGCCAACCACTTCTTGCATATAATCATTCTGAAGCCTGACTTTTAATCACTACTCTTGGCTCACCCACAGTCATCCACTTTTCTAACCATAGGTACAACCCTGTCTATACAATGTGACTTTGGCTGCTAATCTTTGAAGTGGGACTTTTCTCAAATATTTTTAGAAAATCCAAATAGATGACACAACCACTTTACTTCTTTCAAAACAGTTCATCATATCACCCTATGCTATTCCTTACCCCATTGTTTTTGGTATCTGTGCAAAGGCCTGTTCTCCAAGATCACTCACTTTTACCCCTTCTTTCACGTATCACTATCTTTCTCTTTATATATATATATATATATATATATATATATATATATATATATATATATATATATATATATATATAT
>JAYMFT010388142.1:0-19923 GCA_038088735.1 Panulirus argus | reverse complement strand
ATATATATATATATATATATATATATATATATATATATATAGAGAGAGAGAGAGAGAGAGAGAGAGAGAGTAAGCGTTGGGAAAAAAAAACAGCCAACACTAGTTACCTCTGTAACAAAGTTGTGACGAGAATATATGTAACGTGCGACCTCTCTCTCTTTCTCTCTAAACCCTCCCCATAATCAAGTATGGTAACTTACGCCGGGGGGGAAACGCGCTGCGGCTTTTGCAGTTGCCAACATCCAACCCTCCCCACCCCCACTACCCCCCTCAACTCCGAAACCAATCTGGATGAAGACGCCACCAACAGCACTCATTGGCTTACGTCAAGGTCTGTGGGGCAGGGAGGGAGGAGGGAAAGGGAGGTGTGAGGCTCAGAACCTCACATGTCGGCCTTATGTGGCTTCGGACTAGCTGTCAAAAGAGAGGCAATACTGCTCCTCCCCCCACGACCCACCCACCGGGGCTGAAAACGCACTTGCAAGGTTTCCGTAATGCACTGCACATCTTATTTTTTCTTTTTTGTATGAGGTGCTGGTGGGGGAGGCAAGGCAGCCAGTAGCTTACTGTGGGGGCCAGGAGGAACACTGGTGTCTTTTCTGTGAGTGACGAAGGAGACCAGGCCTCCTCACCCACCTGTGGGGTCAGACCGAAAAAGGAGGGAGTGGCTACGTTACCATTCACTCTGGAATACGATTCACGCATTTGTCTTATCGTTACTGCCAAATGAGCTGTTGTCAACACTCGTAAGGAGGCAAACGTCGAGGTATAATGACATCTGTACCATCGAGGCTGTAAAGACTCCTGGGAAATAAAAGGAGTTATCTATCAAGAGACGTAATTACTAAAGTTGATAAAGGGTGACCTCACGAGACCCAGTTCCAGCCATCGTGACCTCGCACCGATTAAAAAAAAAAAAGAATATTTTGGTCCAATAAAACTTTTCTCGGTAATACTGACACGAGTTTTGTAGGAAGAACAGTTTAATCTACCCGGAAGAGCAAGCAACCCTTATTATCATGAATCCTTGTGACATAATGTGAGTATAGTGTTTGAGTAAAAAAAAAATATTGTATTATTACAGTGAGCAGTATCAGGACTTACATTTACTGTGGTAAGTATTACGTTACAGTATTTGTAAGTCAGCGCGTTGTATGACGCAAAAATACGGTGTATTTGGGCAAAGCTTTCGCCAAACGATTTTGCAATCATTTACATTGAGCGTGGAGTACGTGTGTGGAGTGAATGTAAATCGGTGAAAATCATGTGGTGGACAGAGTATGTGTGGTGGTGTGGTGGCGGAAAGGACTATTAGTGCATGTAGAGTAGACAGTACAGCAGGAGAAATGAATGTACATTAAAGAGAACGGTGTTTGTATGGGAGACAAAAGAAGGTGCTGTAACATGCCTATGGCAGACAGATGAGTGTGTGGTAGAGAAATGGAGAGAGGAATAAGGTGCATATGGCATAAAAATAGAGCCAAAAAAATAACAGGACTGAGTGTATATAATCAAGCAAAGGTGAGTCAAGGTGTACATATAGCAGAGAAAAAAGGGGTCGGGGGGGGGGGGGGAGAGAATATATATATATATATATATATATATATATATATATATATGACAAGTTTATGAGTAAAACTTTATGTAACGGGTAGAAGACAAGAACAATGTATATAGGTGGTTATCAGAATTCCACTGATATGAGATGGTCTCTTGTAAGATGTGAACGATTTCTCAAGTACTTTTCAGTTCATGTGCATCAACGTGTTTATATATATCTTACGTACACAGGTGCGGAACTGTACACACAAGCTACATGGGTATATACATTCACATACATAGAGATTTGGTAGTTTTTTTTTATATGAATTTTCATAGTTGTTTGGAGGTTTTGGGTTTAAAGGCTTTTATTCTGATTAGTCAAAATACCTAACAATAATTGAACACACATACACATACACACACACACACACCTGCAGGTATAAATCATACGAGCAACGAAACTAAACTAAAGTAAACTTTTACACATGACTAAAGTAGCACTTATCAGACACAAGACTCTGGACCTCTTTTTCACCCATTTATCATCTCAACAGATATGCGTTTCTGTGTCCATCAAGAAATCTCATTTTCTTCTCACGTCAGAGACGTCAGGCTTAGGCTCTAGTCACGACTCAACAAATAACCCTTTTCTACCTCGGCATATATAAGAGCGTGACGTGGGCTAGATCATTTCCTACATCCTTTTGGGCCTCCACTTATGGATAATCCTGCGGCAAAGGACATTTCCTATAATCCTTTTTTACCTTCCTACTTTTGGAGATGACTTATTTGGTAAATTCACGGCTGTGTGGATCTGCTGGTAGTATAGGAAGGGTTGTTCCCAGAGGAGAGCGCGGGTGCGTGAGGCACGCGTTCAATCTTGCCTCACGATTAGAGAGAGAGAGAGAGAGAGAGAGAGAGAGAGAGAGAGAGAGAGAGAGAGAGAGATCAAGGTTTGCACCGTCGCGCTCAGGGGTCGTACCGTCGCTTTCAGGGGTGGTACCGTAGCTTTCAGGGGTCGTACCGTCGCTTTCAGGGATGGTACCGTCGTGCTCATGGCTTTATAGTACGGTATGTGGTTTCCGTCAGATATCTCTCAACTGTCCCCAGATGGCGTGGCCTTATCTGCTGGGGAATTCCGGACACCGTGACCTTATCTCCGGGGACAGACAGCCGAATTACCTGTTGTTTTCCCGGATTTCCACGGGAGTACGGTAGTGTCGGGAGCTATTCCTATCACCTGCTCGTGTCATATTTCCAGTCGCATTCCCATGTGCGTCTCCAGCGTTGGATTTAATTCTCTCTTGTGAAAAAAATAGGACTTTTTTTCACCCATTTTATTTCTAAAGAAGACGGGAGGCGGTGTGTCTTTTCTTGACAGGAGACCCCCATCATTCCCATATTATGAGACCTGAAGCAGTGTTTGATATGGAATTATATATGTATGAAGTTGAATAACATTACCTGGCAGGCAAAATATAAAGAACAACTTCGAGTAAATGTGTGTGTGTCTGCCTGTCTGTCTTTGTCCGTCTGTGAGCGTGTTTAACCTCTCTTGGTGTTCCATTTGAGGACCCCGATGAGGAAATTTAATCTGGTCAGGTCCAAACACCCCTTTCCCCTTTCCCCTTAACCCTTTCCTCCCTCCCCCTCCTCCCTCCTCCTCCCCTCATTGTCTAGCCACAACAATAGCAAAGAGAGGGGTAGGCGGGGGGGGGAGGTTGGATAGGGTGTTGGGGAGGGGGTGATTCACATTACCGCCGCCAGGGTAACGTAGTGGCGCCACAAGCCTGACCCCCCCCCCCACCCCCGGCACACGGGCGACTGCAGCGGTGGCACACAATAGCTCCATCGCAACCTTCAGTCACACACCACAGCGAGAGAGAGAGACAGAGACAGTCTCTCTCTCTCTCTTTCTCTCTCTCTCTCTCTCTTTCTCTCTCTCTCTCTCTTTCTCTCTCTCGGAACCTGGCACTGAATGCGATAAGATATACGGGGGCATATCCACGTAACTCGTAGCTCGAGGGAGGGAGATAGATAGCGTGGATCTCAGGCGTTAAGACTCGATAAGCCGCTCGATCCTGTAGAAATTCCGACCTATTTAACACGGCCGGGGGTTGGGGGTTAGGGAGGGGAATATACACCTCTGTGTTGTCGGGTCGCGACTCACGAATTCGTCCGCTCGTTCGCTTCAACTCGTACGTCATCTCGTTTGAATAGGGCCGTAGGCAATTCTCTTCCTCAACTACCAATTCAGGAGACACACCTGTCCAAGCGTGTGCGTGTGTGTGTGTGTGTGTGTGTGTGTGTAGACCTGTCCCTACATTCCTGCAGACGCCCGGATAGTACCAGGCAGAAACAACAGTACTACACGCCCCCCTACTGATAATACCTATCTCCCCCACCCACCCCCTACCCCTAGAACATATGCCCACCCTATTTCCTCCCCCACCCCTACCCACTCCGCTACCTCTACCTTATCTCCAAACCCCCCAGCACCACCACCACCACTTCTCTCTCCTCCCCCACCCTAATTCGCCCCCAGTTGCCCCAGTAGTGAGGTGACGCCTCGAACACCAGTCGCTTCCTTCCCCAGGTCCGCCGTCGCACCCCCAGCTCCTCCGTCGAACCCTTTGGCTTCATCGCGCCCGTCTGGGGTGAGGGGGGTCCCCTCTCATGTGCCTCTGGCTCTGTCTTCTAGCTATCTTAGGCACCTGCTAGTAAGTGGCTCAAGGTAAGGAGTAAGGTTCAGGAAATCTTGTCCCTCTGTACAACACCTTTCGAGGCGAATGACACTGACGGCTCCGCGACACCTGGACCGACACTAGGTTTCGGTGTTTCATATTCTGTCCCGCTACATCCGCTTCTCGTCCTTATTTAACAGCTCTTCGCTACAGGTGTCTCGTTAGCTGAACTCGCTACAACTGTCCTCGCTTCGTAAACGCTACAGTTGTCTTCCATACAACAGCTCTTGCTACAGCTGTCCTCGATACAACATTCTTGCTACAGATGTCCTCAACACGACTGTCTTTGCTTTCCTATATTCGAACAGTACACACACACACACACACATGCACACAAACACACAGACTAGTAAGTAGAACAATGAAAAGAACGAGTCAGGGAAGAGTAGGTAGTCAAGAACGAACCGACACCAAATAAACAATTGTTACTTTAATGAGACACAAGTGTCTGGACTCGCTACCTACTTCTTCGTTTCCTTCACTTGATGCCGCTAACAGTGTGTGCGTCAGACACAGACACACACACACACACAAAAGGACTTATACTAACGCCTTTTGACACGCAAATACACTTTGCGTCAGTGTGTGCGTGTGTGTGTGTGTGTGTGTGTTTACTGTTGTTGCATGCATGTATTGTGGTAACAGGTGAATAAATGTCTGTGTATGGAGGACTGTATGTCCTTTGTGTATGCATGTGTGGAAGTATCATCAAGTAAAAGGTACGTAAAATCAATAAATAAACAGACTTCAAAACCCAAGACGTTTAGTAGCAAGGCACTAAATGTTTAACAACTTTCTTCTACTGTGATTAAAAACACTAACGTGATCGTAAAAACAAGAACAAAATTATAAGGTCGAAGATAACGTTGTAAAAGTTAAATTTTTGCCTTACGAATCATGTAAAGGATTTACTCCTTAAAAATATCAGGTGTATGGTTGACCCAGAAATCAAAAGTTCTTTTTATTAAACGACGCTAAAAACAGCGAAGGAACAAGCAAGTATAATATGCCCTGAAGAAAGCCCTGTGAGAATGTTATTCGTCTACTAAAATCATTAGAGTGATACTACATATCATATTATACAAGACTACAGTTCTTACAAATTAATTTGACATTGAGGCATTATAATCACACACAACGTGGTCTTATTAGGGGAAATATGCTAATGCAAAGTATAATTATCTTTGTTTTTGATACGTTGTATATTTCTGTCTAAGTGACACATTTCAGGATGATCTTATTCGGAAAGGTGACGGGACACATGACTGACTTGACGAATGGATACATGATACATACATAATAGATGAATGACAGGAACTGGACGTATACAGATCTTGTGACTGATGAATGAATGCATACAGAATACTTGACTAGAGACGGAAAGTATGCATTTGTATGACGTAAGAGATTACATACATACCCGGACAGCACCTTAATGAAATACCTTACCTTATCGCTTCAAAGAAATTTTCGGTATCTTATCGCAAGCAGGTACGTTGTCAATTAAGGAAATATTTATACCCAAAAGTGGTCCCATATTAAACTTCCGTATATTACGTAATCATGAGTACATTTCGCCCTGTATTCATACCTCTGTATATCACAAGATTACAGACGGGGTCGCTTCCTTTTCGTGATTAGATTACCTGTTTACTAATCTACCTTTGTGAAGTAAATGTTTACGTTACAATTCTTCGTTTCTATCAATCTCTGTGATATGGAATTTGCATTATTCTTTACATTCACATATCCATATTACAGTTCAATTACCTTTCTTAATTACTATGTCCCTTCTAACTTTTACTTCTTTTTCTCATCATTTATGGTATAATTCAATCTCTCTCTAGGTTGGCTGGTTATTAGGCCTTTCAAAATATCAACTGCCTGGGATATTAAGGCCGTCAACGTCAAATTATAAGCACCAATCGCTAAATATTGAATATCTTCAGGCGTTTAAGACAATTCTAAAGACCATACACGCTCGCACTGTATCTGGTCCAAAGTCTTTTCTACATACAAGTCGGCAATTGAAACCAGGACGTCTCTAGACCTTACGTTTTCCTAGCAGCATCGCTCCTCACTCCCAGAGCAGGAGCTGTGTGCGTGGGTCCCAGGGATTCGTGGCGAAGGATGTGGCTATGAGAGAGCCTGTTATGGGAACAAGCAATCTAATGGGACCAAAGTGGATAAGTGGATATTCACGGCGAGTTAAGAAATAGGACCACTTAGTTCCACTTTATGCCTATCTGAGTTACCTGATGCCCACAGTGTATCGTGATAACAGGAAGGACCGGTCGCCCATATGTTCAGCGAAAGTGTGTCTCTTGACAAGACTTAAGACTGAAACGACCAAACTACCCCAAGGAAACACACAACACAAAGACACACCTACGAAAATAAGGCCTCACACGCACGCACACAGACACAAACACACACACACGACCTATGCCAGTAAAGACACACCAGAGAATAGGAAGTCATTAAGACGATCCCGTGCCAGACTTGGACATGGCGAGTGTTTAAGCACGAAGATAGGGACACAAACCATTCTTGAATATCTTGCTTGAGTGAGAACTAGAAGCCCAACCACCTCCTCCTCCTCCTCCTCTTCCTTCTGGCCTTCTATCTTCCTCTCCACATCTTCCTCACTACACTCTCCTAAACCCTACAACGAACCTCCTCCCAAAATACTCAAGTCCCTCCAACCAACTGCTCAAAACCCGTCTCTCCAACACCGGAAAAACATGTCCATAGCTTTGTCTTCAGCCTCTTAGACCTCGAGTCTAACATTCCCTCGCCTTCTGACACTTCTAAGAGGGTTTTCTAGCAATAAGTCGGGCAAGGTATCCTTCTGCCTCATTCCTCCGTCTCGTTCCTTGTTCTCCTCTACTTTATAAACCCTCCCAAGACTCCTCTGTCCCTTTAATGTTAATAATCTTTGTCTGTTCCTTTGTTACACCCTCTCCTGCTAGATAGCTCTCCTTCTTCCTCTCTCTCTCTCTCTGGTGTATCCTTCTGTCGTCTCCCTCTCTCTCGAGCCTTCGCATAAGATCGAGTGGTGGGGAGCCAGCAGTATGGGCGGCCTCCATCAGCTGTGTAGGCGGGCTAAGCCACCTGTGGGCGGTCCTTAAATACTTAAATGTGGGCGGGCCCCGGTACTGGTCATGTCTAGCCACGCCCACAGAGACCAATGATGAACCGAACGATAATATTTTTTGCCCCACAACTCATGACTGAGCAAATCAGAACAATCTGGTTAACATTCAATTACCCTCAAAGACGGGTAGGGAGAGGAACTTGGATATTTAGCCGCATCAGTGAGGTTCCCTCTCGCTCTGAGCTCCGAATACATGATACTCGAATGCCCTGAGCGATCAACACAGCACTAACACTGGGATATCATTACGAAAAAGTAATCAGTTTCAGAAGTAAGGGGTATTAGTGAGGCTTGCAAGTCATTATACGTCTACACGCGTCACAAACACACTCATTCAAGACAGTCACGCTGGCAGTTTTTCAATGTACTCTCTCATTTCTGACATTTCTCTTTCGAGCGCAATGCGGATTTTTTCAGTAAAACAAAAAATAATTTTCACTTGAAAACACACAGAATTTTTCCTTTTCAAATCAATATCTATACTCAATTATTGTTATTTTAACGTAAAATAAAAATTCTAACATTACGAAAAGATAGCACTACAACGTCTAAACTTTAAATGCTATTATGTTACTGTCAAAGTCCTTATTTTGCATTTATTGTTTCAATTTAGATGAGCGTCAGTTGTTCGCGTGTTTGTTTACATCGTACACCTTCCAGCCTCGTTCGACTGTCACATTCGAACCAGCAGTGGAGTGCTCCAGGGTATTATCACCTCTGTGGTCACGCCTCTCAAGAGTTAATTTTAAGTGAAAATGTATACGACAGCATCGTTGCCTTTGGGACTACAGAGATGAATCTTAATCGAAGGAAAGGCTGTTTACACGTGTCCTGGCGCATGCATGGCTGGCTCGGTGTTTCTTCTGGGCAGTTTTTGGAGTGAGACGACTGTAAAAGTACATGGAAAAAGTGCTAGTGAGACACCGCTTTAATGAAGACAGGTATGATGAGTAGATTCCCTATGGTTATGACTTAAACTGTCCTGCAATTATAATGCGTCCTACTACTGGTAACAGGCAAAATGAACTGTATTTATCTGGTAAAATGCTAAGCGATTATGTTAAAATGCCCAGCAAGTATCCGTTAAAATGCCCACCAGTTTTTAGCTACACTGGCCAGCAGTTATCAGCTAAAATGCCCTGTAATCATCAGTTTAGATGCCTGGTAATTATCAGTTTAAAATCTCTGTAACCATCGGTAAAAGTTCCCTGTAATCATTTACCCAGCAGTTACTAGTTAAAATGCCCTCCAATTACAAGTGATATAAAGAAGGCTACAAGATGTTCTTTTAAGTGGCAGTATCACACCACTGTAAAAATAAATCATTTCACGGGTTTGTTATGTCGCGTTCTCACACCACCGAAAAGGTATTCGAGTCCTGGCCTTCACCCCCACTGAAAGAGAACATCTTGTGCATTCACGGCTCGAGAAAGGGGTGAATGAACACCAAAGGAGAATACGAAAGACGAAATCAACGAGAGAAAGAAGCAAGTGAAGTAAGGGATGACGGGAAAGGGCGTGAAGTCAGGAAAGAAATAAGCGGTGCCTGGAGTAGGAAAAAAACATAGACTGAAGTCGCTCTGCACGAGACGCGGTGTTGGCCACTATGACGCATGTGTGTATGATGACTTAAACCGCGTTCAACTCAGCTAGCGTCCGCTCTTCGCCTTAATCTCTTTATTACTTTATTTTTCTATTAGAATTTTTCCTTCAGTCGCCCATTAATCGCCGAACTGTGTGTGCCCTTCGTAAAAATAAAAACAATTGATCCCCGGTGTGTCGTTCTTGCTAAATACACTTTTGGTTTTTAAATGCACTAAGAAAGTTAATTTTCCTTTGTCGTTAAATTTGGCTTTTGGTCAATGATCTATCATTAAAAATCGCCAGTGTGTGACAATTTTTAATGAAATTTCCTTTTGCTTTCTCCATGTCTATGTTAATTGGGATTTGATTTCCAAGTTTTGTAAGAATCACCCATTCTCTCATAATTCTCATGACTTGATCTGAAGTTTCGCTTCGTTTGATATCAAATAACCTGCACTCTCTACTTCTTGTCCTATTTAGCAATGTGTTCTCTAATTCATCTTGTGATTGTTTCTCGTCTTTTCGTCCTTATGAACATGAGCTTCTGCTTTTTTTTTTTTTTTTTTTTTTGGAAAATACAGCCCTGTGGTCTCTCACTAACATAAATTTTGTCTCCTAATACGGTTAGGATGATAGCCCTGTGGTCTCTCTTACATATGATTCACGAAAACTGTGGATGCTTTTTTTATTGCTTAATACAGTCCTGCGTTTCGTTTTTTTTCTCCTAAGAATTACGTCATTATGCTGGATATTAGTACCAATATAACCCCAGTGGTTCACCGCGATTACCGAATAGTTAAAATAGCCCAGCGCTCACTCACCACCGTTTAAGATGATAGCCCTGCGCTCCCTCACTGCTGCTGCTGCTGGAATGCATTTAAACTTTATAGCTCTAGCAAAAAAAAAAAAAAGAATAAGAATTCCTGATTAGTCAGACTGTTGCTGAAGGTCAGGTCTTCTTAAAAAAAAAATATATATATATATATACGGTCTTAAGATGTTGCTCTCTATTCTGTAACCAATGTTTACGATTATGACGTGAACTGTCGCCTTCAATAATGGCGAATCAACTCTCTGAGGACGATTATCTAACACCTCTCTGAGTTAAAGACTACGGTCATCGTTATCTAAGGTGACAAGTCGTTATACTTCAGACGTTCAGTGTCTGACAAATATCAAATGGCGGCTTAGTGACCGGCTGATGTTTCTCTTTCAAGTGTCGTCTGTGAAGCAGGAAATCATATTTATAAATGCTACTCCCGCTCGCTGACCAATACAGTAGTCCGAGGTCGTTACGTAAAGAACCCAACCCGTCCCACACACCAAGACACGCGCGTGCTCTCTGACGGCGCCAAACCATAAATGAGACGTTGCCCACCAGTCTCACTTCATAGTTCACAATAACCAGCAATTTCTGTGAACTCTTGAACTTTGTGGCAACATATATATCTCCCTCTCTCTCGTGTCAGGGAATGAGGAATGTTCTGTTGTGAGAGAGATGCTAGAGCAATTTAACCAACTTGAAAACTGGGGTAAACTACTTTATGTTTGTAGATAGATATGTATATAAGTGTGTGTGTGTGTGTGTGTGTGTGTGTGAGTGTGTGTGTGTGTGAGTGTGTGTGTGTTAGTCAGTTTTCTTTTAATGTCATTAAAACCAAATTTCCTTATGAATGTATCTATCTGTTAATAGTCTTCTCTTGGTTTTGTAATGTATCCCATTTGTTTACTTTACGTAAGGCTGTAAATCAAACCTGTTGTAACACTTCTTCGTTACCAGTCAAGAACAGACTCTCAAGTCTTCATTATCATTCCTAAACATCGGTCACTCCTCGAACACAACCATAACACGAGGGCAAACGCTGTCCTAACACCACGCAAACATACAAACACAGCACACCACTATTCTAACCACAGCATAGCGTCATCTACACACCACTAACTAATCCAACTCCCCACCAACAGAGCACACGTACCACACACACACCATCTCCTTCCAAACAAAGGAGGACTCAGCTGAACCACCACGACGTTAGGGAAGCCGTGACGTCAGCAGATAAACAACTCCAGGAAAATGTTGTCCCTTATTGCCCAAATGAGTGCCTTGGGGGGTCGGGCAGGGGGAGATAACTAGCTTGATGAATGCGTAATGAGCGTGTTGCCATCTCATCCTTAATATACATCTTCATGAAAATTTCTATGACCACGTACATATATACGTGTGTGTGTGTGTGTGTGTGTGTTCCTGGTAGTTTTAATAATCTCTAAGTCCGTGTACTTAGCCTTCATAAGAACGCGCAACTCTGGCACGCCCTCGGGAAATCCGGCAAGCGTCCGTGCATCCCTGTCCGTATACTGAACGCGTCCGTACATCAACTGACCACGTCCGTGATAAGCGCGACCGAACGTCTGCGTTGATTCCGTATGTACGTTCGTGTTCGTGATTATGACCACAGGCGTGTCCTTAGTTTGCTAGGTTTGTATCCAAGTCGTCATGTTCGTAGTTTCTCCCACGTACGCTGATCTTCCTATACGTAAAATGTCCTTGAAATACTTGCTCTACTGGTTCTTATTTTCTCTATATACACATTATCTCTAACTCTTCTCACTTTCTCGAATCTGTCATTCCCCTTTTCTCTCGGTTTTTTATATCTACCTATCTCTTTAGTTTCTTCATTCTCCTTACCTCTTCTTTTTTATTGCATTTATGTCTTAGATCCATGATTCATCTCGTCATTACTTGGTTTATTCCATTCCTTCAATGTGGTTTTTCTCTTTTCCACCTGACTTTCCAATTAAACCCTCACGTTCATTCCATTCCTCAGAAGCATTTTTCGTCTCTTCCACATCTAATCTCACTTTCCCACCCACAACTCTCGTTCAATTCCCTTTCCTTTTCCTCCATTACATTATCTCAGGTCCCAACTTTCCCCTCTCCCAGTGAACTCTCTCGTTTATCAATTCATTCCAATCTTCCTCTATTTCTTTTTTTTTTTCAACAATTTTTTCATACATTTGAGGCCCGAGTCCTTGGAACGAGGCTCTTCAGTGGCGCAACAAAGGCTTAAACTTTTCTGAATGAAATTGCAGCGTCACTGCACTGTGGGAATTCGCCACATTACTTTGGCAACTCAAGAGTTTAAGTATGATGGCTTTACCCCCTCCACTTCTGAGTATGATGGGTAAAACCTTAAGGGTACTATGCTTTTACTCCTAAAGTATGATGAATTTAACCCTTTACCCTGAAGCATTATGCATTTATCTCCCTTACCCCTAAAGTATGATGTATTCTTACCCCCTACATCTCATAAATATGATGTATTCTCTTTTACCCCTTATTTATTATGCAGTCATCTACTTTACTGCTTTTAGTATTATTCTTTTATCTCCGTTTACTCTTTAAGTATGATCTATTTACCCAATCATCCTTTAAGTGTGTTGTGTTTACTCCCTTTACCCCTTGAGTATGATGAATTTACCCCTTAAGTAAAATACACTGACCCTTTAAGTATGATTACTTTTCAAGGGAAGCGTTTTCGCCCTTTAGTATGATTATTTGTCCTTTAAGTGACATGAATTTACCCCTCAAGTAACTTATCCTTACCCTTGATTATAAAGACAAACTCTCTTACATTAAGGGGTTAAATCCAAGGAATTAAGGGATAAACTCTTACTAATTAAGAGAGTAAAGTCCGAGTAATTAAGGGGGGGGGGGGGAAGTCCTACTGACTCATCAGGGATGTAAATATTGACTCACGAGCTCAAATATTGACTCACCAGGGGCTTAACTACTGGCTCATCCCAGTGCTTAATCACTGACTCATTAGGGACCTAATTACTGACTCGTTAGGGAAGCGGTTGCTAACTCAACACGGGCTTGAAATTAGGTCACTCAACTTCAGTGGAGGCAGCGCAGTGACCCACCTGTGTTAACATTTACCAGTGGAACAATCCACCTGTGTGGATATATACCGATGGTATAATCCACTACAATTAGCACTGGAATAATCGATCAATATGAACTATCAACATCTGATCAATCAACCAGTGGGAACATATGACATGGGGCAACCGCGTCCCTATTTTCTTTATTTTCTTTTTTCTTAGGTACTCTTGACCTCCATTTTCCTTACTCTGTTCCTTTCATTCAGTAAGTTCCTTTCAAGATCGATACTTGTCTAGGGCTACTGTAAGCTTAAGATTAGTGTTTTCGTGAGCTTACTGGGGCTCATATAGATCACAAGAGATTTTTCGAGCCTTTTTATTAGTTGACATATCTTGTGAGTAAGCTTTCAGCTGGTGACTTTTAAGTCTCAGTTTGTGAGCAGACTCACCCTGTGAGTTACTTTCATATTGTGGGTAATTTTGTAAAAGACTTGACTTGTATATATCATCAGACGATTAACTGATATCATACATATCTATTAAACACTATGATTATACCTCTATTATTCATTACTGTCTGTTAGAATTTCTCTATTTACGAATTGTATCTACTGATTATCTTATGTACAAGAACAAGTCGGTGTATGAACGCTCATTCCTACTAAAAGTGTCTTGTTCATTCATTCGTCTTAAAACGCACGGGTAATTGTGTGTGTGTGTGTGTGTGTGTGTGTGTGTGTGTGTGTGTGTGTGTTCCGTGTTTTCCTCGTACTGCTTACTGCTGATAACATAAAAGTTACACGGGTATAGAATCACGGAATAAATATCTAAAGATAGGTTTTTCTACGGTAATGTCTTTTATAAATCTTCATAAAAAGCAATGAGTATTGTAAGGAGTTTGTTCATCCTGGAGGTATATACAAAGGGCTTACATAGAGATCTCACCCGTCTGTTGCAATACTGGGTTAAAAAAAAAAAAGAAATACGGCAACAAGACTCCAGGTCGGAGACAAGTCAGTGCAGGAATCCTCGCCCCTGTGTCGAGAGACTTAAAAGGTCCGAATCGAAACGACTCGGGAGACAGACCGTGTTGCAATTGCATCAAGGTCACTTCAAACACGCAAGTCAGGAGGGGGGAGGGGGGGAGGGAAGAGGGAGGGGGGAACGGGGGGGGGGAAGAAGGGGGAAGGGGGGGAATATAGCGTCCTATTTGGGTAGTGGAGGATGAATAGAAAGGGACTATTCAGGGAGGGGACTATTTAGGGAAAGGGTGTTTAAGGAGGGGGCTATTTCAGGGAAAGATCTATTGTGGGAGAGGGGATATTTAGGGAGGTAAGATACCTAAGGGACGGGGGTTATTTAAAGAGGCAGGATAATTAAGGTATTGGGGGTTATTTAGGGGAAAAAGAGCTGCATATTGAAAGTCTTCTATTCACGGTAGAGATATTTCACTCAGGTAGAGGGAGCTATTTAAACAGAAGGAACTACGGTAAAATAGCAGCTAATTAAGGCTAACGATGTTGTAATTAAGGCTAACGATGTTGTAATCTATCGATGAAACATGTAAGCTCTTTGGGGTGCAAGGTAAAGATACATTATGCTTCACCGTAAAGAAACACCTTAATACAAGGGGTAAGTAAAGGGTGATGTATTCCCATACAACACCTTAAATACAAGGGGTAAACAAAGGGTGATGTATTCTCATACAACACCTTAATACAAGGGGTAAATAAAGGGTGATGTATTCCCATACAAGACCTTAATACAAGGGGTAAATAAAGGGTGATGTATTCCCATACAACACCTTAATACAAGAGGTAAACAAAGGGTGATGTATTCCCATACAACACCTTAATACAAGGGGTAAATAAAGGGTGATGTATTCCCATACAACACTTCAGCATAAACAGGGCTCAGTAAAGGACGATGAGTCTTCACACAACACCCCCGTATAAAAGGGTTGAGTATAGGAAGACGTGTTCTTATACAACAATACTTCAGAACAATAGGGAGCTGAACTACCCTTTATCCAGACACACTGGAAACGACCGGTAACAGCTTTTAACCTAAACAGGCCAATTTTGCAAGGCTAAAGGACCGTTTTACTCAGCGATATACATTAATAGTGAACTGCCAATCTTATTAGTCACTCGTCACGAAATATCGTTTTCTGTTTACGTTTCTCATCACAAAATATCTCTTACTTGTTTGCTTCCGACTTTCCAAAGCGTCGCAATGCATACGTCATCAAAAAGACTACCGTACATACCGCCGTGCGACGTCGGATCTGTAATTCCGATGCAACATCCTCCTCCTCAACGTGCAAAAAAAAAAAAAAAAAGAAACAAAAAAATAGAAAAAAAGAAAAGGGAGTCGTAAGTGCCACTTGTCAGTTGTTGAAGGAATGAAAAGTGAGGAGGAGAACAGAGCGAGAGAAGAGTTGGGTGAGAGGAACGACAGGGGCTTCTGGGCTTGATGACAAGACTGATATGGACAGACACAGACAGGACCGAGATGGATGGATAGACATATACAGACAGACGACTGACTGACAGACATACGGACAGACAGATGGACAGAGAGGCAAAGGACAGTCGCAATGGGAACGTAGGACACCGAAGTCAGAGCCTATATACGTCCATATTAAGATGGGTTCCCACTGACAACAGGGCTGTGACGGTTTTTAACAAGTAAACAGGTGACAGGCCCTGAGTGCCCGGGGGTACCCTGTGTGCCCAGTGCCCACGGGCAGTGCCAGCCAGTTGCCTGTCGGGTGCCATGGAAGAGGGACGCAACGGAGATCCGCTCTCTGAGTCTTGGATGACGAGACGGTCAGTAGCAGTCCACACTCGCGGCTCTTGTTGTTCATCCTGTTCCGTCGGTGCTGGTGAACACACGTGGTTTGTGGTGTTCAGTGATCGTGCAACCGTTCAACTGGAGCGTCTCTCTTTTTTTTTCTGATGTTCGGTGCTAAAAGACCCGTTGAACAAGAGGGAAAAGAATTGGTCTAGTTTGTAATGATATCCAGAACAAATCTCGTGCAACAGATGTGAAAATATTCTAGTCTGTACTTCTACGTTTTCTGGACACCTGCTGAATAAGAGAGAGATGAACTAAGATCTAATTAGTGCTGTTCAACAGCAGAACAACTGTTCAGTGGTAGTGATGTGATGTGAATCATTTCGTTATGCTATTCATGTCTGGGACTGCAATGAAGAAGATGCCTCGGTTTCGCTAAAAACCGATTTCCTATTCATTATTGTGACCTTTGTTCACTAAAGGCAAAGGAACACACTGTTGTTCACTCTTAGTGCACCTGTTCACTGTCTTTGGTGAGCACATTAGTCAATACAAGTGACAACAGGGACCTCTGTTATATCACCATGCACTGTTAATAATCCCTTGATGTGTCGGGGCCAAAGGTCATGTTACCATACCTAAAAGTCGTAACATCGCCTTTAAAGGTCGTACCGTCGTGCTAACGTATACTTCAACTCTCCCTCCCCTTCTCAACCTGATACTCGACTTTCTTACTCGAATACATTCCCTTTCTTAGTTCCGTCCTGTGTGACAAGGCAGAACGAGTTAAACAGTTACTTAGTTAAATTCATTTGTGCATAAACGTTGTTTCCACTTGTATCTCCTCCTCAGTCTCACTACATTCCTGTTACTTTCAATACACTTCAGTTTAAACCTACTGTAACATAAAACATGGGCGTAACCATATCCTCCACTCTGTCTCAGTCACCTCACATAATGAACATCGCGGAGTCTGACTCCTAAAAAGTTAGGTGTGTTGCACAGCTGCTGCAATTATTTTCCCAGCGAGCAGCTATCTCGGATGTAATAGGGTCCTCTCATTCGCCTCAGTATGGGGTGGGTACGGCTCACATATCTGCCAGAGTGAAATCAAAGGCCTTCTGCCTTATTAACTCCCCTCCTGATATCTATACAACCAATCCCTTTGTTTTTTTTTTCTTGCTTCTATTCCACGGCTATCATTCCGGCCACTATTCTCGTAGAACTGCATACATCAGAGCCCCCGCGGCATATGGGAATAAGTCTGGCTGCTAATTACTGTTTAAATAGTTTGCATGTCGTATATTTCGCAGTATTAAACAATTTCATTATCAGTTAAGTCTTTACGTTTTAATCATGAATAGATTTTACACAATGTTTTTTTATCCAGGTTTGTTCTGAAGATGGGAGTAGGAATTCTGGATTTAATAAGATGACAATGTAGACATCTGATGTTGTTTTTGTATTTGCACTGTGTGTGTGTGTTTGCTATTTGTGTATTATGGGGAAGGAGTTTTACTGTCGTGTTGCCCCGTCTCTTAACACTGTACATGTGTGTGTGTGTGTGTGTGTGTGTGCTCCACACCCCTACACCACTTTTCCTGCTCCCAGAATCGAGTCATACCACCCCATCAAGCCTTACCAAGACTGATCGACATGCGACACCCACGCGAAACCTCTATCTCCCCAACCCATCCCATCTCACACGTCCCATAATCACCGCTCCTTCGTCTCCCACACAACGCCCACCCTCCTCACCTCGCCTCAAACCCACGTTCAACTCAAGTCTGTCTCTCTCTCTCTCCAGCCGTGACAAAGCCAAGATGGCGTGGCGCCACAGATCCCGCAATGAGAAGACGATGCTTCGAGTCATCGGGTTCTTGAGCTTCGCTCTCCTCTGCTTCATCATCGCCGTCACCGTAATGGACATTGCCTGTGAGTTCGGAGCTTCGAACCATAGGTGGAACAGATCCGATTCACAAGCTCGAGAATCTACGAGAGTCTGTTGGCCTTAGTTCTACTAAGTTAATGTTTTGACGTAATGTTGAAGACGTACCCTGGAAGTTACAGGTCTTGACTGGAAGACGAGGGTCTCACCTTAAGTTTTAAAGATCCTTCCCTTAAATTAAGGACGCCCCCTTTTATCGGGAGTCTTAACTGTAAGATGAGAACTTGACCTTTAACTCTGTGTGTGTGTGTGTGTGTGTGTGTGTGTGTGAATTTAGATAAAGCAATCTATTTGTATATATATATATTTCCCTTTTTGTGGCAAATAGTGTCCATACATATCATAAGAGTCTTCTCACTAATTGCACTGTATTGAATTTTGACGTTATCAATCAAGATCACTTCCTCTTTGCTTCTTGGGGCATGACAGTACTAAGACCGCATCTCCCCCAACAGATAAGGCCAAGATTAAGCACCTGGAGAATGAAATCGACGCCTTGAAGACCACTCCCCAGGCCATAGCTTCCACCTCCGACCTCACGGACCAGACCTCCGACCTCACGGACCCCACCACAGATGAGACCACAACCACAACCACCACCACCACCACACCCGAACCGACCACTACAACCGTCGCCACCCAACCCACAACAACGACCACAACGACCACCACTCCAGCGCCCACAACCACTACCAAACAACCGTCGACCTCAGTCTCTGACGAGGCAACTGGCAACAACGAGTCAACAACTATCGGCCAAGAGGGGCTGATAGAGGCGCTTCAGTCGTAAGGCAGAGAGAGACAGACAGACTGGTGGTGCATGATGGTGCATGGCAATCGCTTTTTGATACTGGTATGGCAAGCTCTCATAACATGTTACAAGACCCATACATGTCACGCGTCACAAACCCTTCATGTCATACGTCACGTCACGTCACGACGCCCTCACGTCACAAAACCCCATGGTGTCACACACGTCACAGCCCCCTTCAAGGTGTGTCACAGCCTCTCATGTCTCACACACACACACACACACTTTCCATTTTCACTAACTGCAAACCCTTGCGAACGACGGTACGGTACCAACACCACGACGGTACGGACCGTAAGTACGAGACGGTACAACAACTGGGTACAGTAGCTTAGCAAATGACCTCAGCCCTCATGATCGGGTCAAAGACCAGGCCATGACCTCCAAGGGTCGTACCGTAGTGGGTCACAGGGCCGTACCGTTGTGCATTAGGATTGTACCGTAGCGCTACGGGGTTATATCGTGGCACTCAAGATATCTAAAATGCATTTGATGTATTTCCTTTAAACCTTAGCAATAATTCAAATTCAGTCACAGGTTGCTTGCTTAGTGCTTTTAAAATACTTAGCAAGCATTTTGCCTCAAAGCAAAAAATTCAAAAGCTTTTACGTCCTAAGTTTCCACATATAAATCATGAAATATAAAAAATATTGAAGTAAATCTACTATCGCCTTCCCTTCCCGTCAACAAATTACTCAAAAAAATAAATAATCTCAATAGTTCTTCTGGCTAAAATCTTCCCTTGTATCCATTAACTGAACGAACAGCCATTTCGAAGCATCAGCCGAGGGTTCATTATTAAGTCTGGAGCTAATGAGCTCTTCTCTTAACCATATTTGATACCTAATTACTCCCACTTTCGCCATGATTACCTCAAGAATAGCTCCCGTTAATTACTTCCACTTTAGCCATGATTACTTGAAGAAGAGTTCTTAGAGATTCCTTCAAATGCTTCCCTTACTCCTAGGGCACGCGCAAAAGGTTCACAAAGAGTTCATTAGGTTCGACACAGGGGTTACGAACAGTCCCAACGAAGCTCCATATATATGCTTACGACTCTGTCAGCGTAATTAATCTTAAACTTGCACTCTCGAAAGTTTCAATTAGTTCCTATCTCAAGCTAACTAATCACTAAACAATTTTCAAATATCTCTGCGCCAGTTGTTTCGCTTCTGCATGTTCCGTAGATGTTATGTTTCGAAGACTTAAGAGCTCAGATCATTGTTGTCGTCTCGGGATTTATTAGTTCAAAGCTTCAAAATCTTACTAGTTATAGTCGCTTAGTTCTCTAGACTGTAAAGCCTTGCTCTGAGAACCCTCTATTTCCATCAAACACTGATTTCAACACATTACAAATTCACTGTAAACCCAAAGGCACTTTCTCATATATATATATATATATATATATATATATATATATATATATATATATATATATATATATATATATATA
>JAYMFT010388132.1:0-19923 GCA_038088735.1 Panulirus argus | reverse complement strand
GTTGACCCACAGGTCAAGTGCAATTAATATAGCTGTCAGCCAGCAGGCCTGGTCCGCGCGCCCCTGCCGTGAGTCGCATCCTCTACACACGGTACAGTGGGAGCAGGGCAGTAAATGTCGTCTCTTTGTCGTCCACAGAGCTATACAGAGCCATCCAAGTATAGCAAAAGCGAACTGGAAGCCGCATGAAGCGATTACCCGCAGCAGTGCCGAGTAAAACACAGCAGGGACGGCTAATAGCGACTTGTGCCCAGTAAAAAAAAAAAAAAGACGGACGCAGGGACGTCTATGCCCTGCGGAGCCTGAGGGACACTGGCTCTCGCCAGGACTGCATCCGACCCTCCCAGTTCAAGCATAATGTAGTAAAGAAAATTGAGGAGTGATTTCTTTCGCACAAAGACAGACACAGACATCGAGAGAGAGTACAGGTTATTACACAAAGAATGATCCTAGCCTACTGATGATTCAGGATTATTTTTTTTATGCTGAAGGCTCCAGTCACGGACAGAAGTGCACTTCAGTTGAACTCAGCAGATTGAACCTCTATAATCTCGATGCCATAAAAGTAATCAGAGAGAAGGCTGCGAATAACACAGGAGACCATAACCCTCAGTGGGCACAAAGGAACAATAACCCAGGAGACCAGGAACATCAGCGGGGAGTAAGTAACAATAAACCAGGAGACCAGCACCATCAGTGGGGAGGAAGTAGCAATAACCCAGAGACCAGGACCATCAGCGGGTAGGAAGGAACAATAGCCCAGGAGACTGGGACCATCAGCGGGGAGGAAGGAACAATAACCCAGGAGACAAGGACCATCAGCGGGAAGTAAGTAACAATAAACCAGGAGACCAGCACCATCAGTGGGGAGGAAGTAGCAATAACCCTGGAGACCAGGACCATCAGCGGGGAGGAAGGAACAATAACCCAGGAGACCAGGACCATCAGTGCGGAGGAAGTAACAATAACCCTGGAGACCAGGACCATCAGTGCGGAGGAAATAACAATAACCCTGGAGACCAGGACCATCAGTGGGGAAGAAGTAGCAATAACCCAGGAGACAAGGACCATCAGCGGGGAGGAAGTAGCAATAACCCAGGAGACCAGGACCATCAGCGGGCAGGTATGACAAATAACCCAGGAGACCAGGACCATCAGTGGGCAGGTAGGACAAATAACCCAGGAGACCAGAACCATCAGCGGGGAGGAAGTAACAATAACCAAGGAGACCAGGACCATCAGCGGGGAGGAAGGAACAATAACCCAGGAGACCAGGACCATCAGCGGGGAGGAAGTAACAATAACCCAGGAGACCAGGACCATAAACGGGCAGGAAGGAACAATAACCCAGGAGACCAGAACCATCAGTGGGCAGGAACGAAAAATAACTTAGGAGACCAGGACTATCAGCGGGGAGGAAGGAACAATAACCCAGGAGACCAGGACCATCAACGGCGAGGAAGGAACAATAACCCAGGAGACAAGGACCATCAGTGGGCAGGAAGGAAAAATAACCCAGGAGACCAGGACCATCAGCAGGGAGGAAGTAACAATAACCCAGGAGACCAGGACCATCAGCGGGGAGGAAGGAAGAATAACCAAGAGACCCAGGGCCATCAGCGGGGAGAAAGTAACAATGGCCCAGGAGACCAGGACCATCAGCGGGGAGGAAATAACAATAACCCAGGAGACCAGGACCATCAGCGGGGAGGAAGGACCAATAACCCAGGAGACCAAGACCATCAGCGGGGAGGAAGGAACAATAACCCAGGAGACCAGGACCATCAGTGGGGAGGAAGTAACAATAACCCAGGAGACAAGGACCATCAGTGGGCAGGAAGGACAAATAACCCAGGAGACCAGGACCATCAGTGGGGAGGAAGTAACAATAACCCAGGAGACCAGGACTATCAGTGAGGAGGAAGAAACAGTAACCTAGGAGACCAGGACCATCAACGGGCAGGAAGGAACAATAACCCAGGAGACCAGGACCATCAGCGGGGAGGAAGGAACAATAACCCAGGAGACCAGGACCATCAGAGGGCAGGAAGGACAAATAACCCAGGAGACCAGGGCCATCAGTGGGGAGGAAGTAACAATAACCCAGGAGACCAGGACCATCAGCGGGGAGGAAGGAACAATAACCCAGGAGACCAGGACCATCAGCGGGGAGGAAGGAACAATAACCCAGGAGACCAGAACCATCAGCGGGGAGGAAGGAACAATTGCCCAGGAGACCAGGACCATCAGTGAGGAGGAAGTAACAATAACCCAGGAGACCAGGACCATCAGTGGGCAGGAAGGAACTATATCCCAGGAGACCAGGACCATCAGTAAGCACGAAGGATATAAAACCCAGGAGACCAGGACCATCAATGAGCTGGAGGAAACTATAACCCAGGAGACCAGGACCATCAGTGAGCAGGAAGGAACAATAACTCAAGAGTCCAGGACCATCAGTGGGCAGTAAGGAACAATATTCCGGGAGATCAGGACCATCAGTGGGCAGGAAGAAACAATAACCCAAGAGTCCAGGACCATCAGTGAGCAGGAAGGAACTATAACCTAGGAGACCAGAAGCATCACCGGGGCGGAAGGAACCATAAACCAGAAGATCAGGACCATCAGCAGGGAGGAAGGAACAATAACCCAGGAGACCAGGACCATCAGTGAGCAGGAAGGAACTATAATCCAGGAGACCAGGACCATCAGCGGGAAGGAAGTAACAATAACGCAGGAGACCAGGACCATCAGTGAGCAGGAAGGAACAGTAACTCAGGAGACCAGGACCATCAGTGGGCAGGAAGGAACAATATCCCGGGAGATAAGGACCTTCAGTGGGCAGGAAGGAACAATAACCCAGGAGACCAGGACCATCAGTGAGCAGGAAGGAACTATAACCTAGGAGACCAGAAGCATCAGCGGGGAGGAAGGAACTATAACCCAGATCAGGACCATCAGCGGGGAGGAAGGAACAATAACCCAGGAGACCAGGACCATCATTGGGCAGGAAGGAACAATAACCCAGGAGACCAGGACCATCAGTGAGCGGGAAGGAACTTTAACCCAGGAGACCAGGACCATCATCGGGGAGGAAGGAACAATAACCCAGGAGACCAGGACCATCAGTGGGGAGGAAGTAACAATAACCCAGGAGACCAGGACTATCAACGGGCAGGAAGGAACAATAACACATGAGACCAGGACCATAAACGGACAGGAAGGAACAATAACCCAGGAGACCAGGACCATCAGCGGGGAGGAAGTAACAATAACCCAGGAGACCAGGACCCTCAACGGGCAGGAAGGGACAATGACCCAGGAGATCAGGACCATCAGTGAGCTGGAAGGAACTATAACCCAGGATACCAGGACCATCAGTGAGCAGGAAGGAAAAATAACTCAGGAGACCAGGACCATCAACGGGCAGGAAGGGACAATAACCCAGGAGACCAGGACCATCACTGAGCAGGAACGAACAGTAACTCAGGAGACCAGGACCATCAGCGGGGAGGAAGGAACTATAACCCAGGAGATCAGGACCTTCAGTCAGAAGAAGGGAACTATAACCTAGGAGACCAGGACCATCAGTGGGCAGGAAAGAATAATAACCCAGGAAACATGGACCATCAGTGGGCAGGTTGGAACAATATCCCAGGAGACCAGGACTATCATTGGGCACAAAGGAACAATAACCCAGAAAACCAGGACCATCAGTGAGCAGGAAGGAACTATAACCTAGGAGACCAGGACCATCAGCGGGGAGTAAGTAACAATAACCAAGGAGACCAGGACCATCATTGGGTTCGAAGGAACAATAACTCAGGAGACAAGGACCATCATTAGGCAGGAAGGAAGAATAACCCAGGAGGCAAGGACCATTAGCGGGGAGGAAGTAACAATAACCCAGGAGACCAGGACCATCAGCGGGGAGGAACTAACAATAACTCAGGAGATCAGGACCATCACTGAGCAGGAAGGAACTATAACCCAAGAGACCCGGACCATCAGTGAGCAGGAAGGAACAATAACTCAGGAGAACAGGACCATCAGTGGGCAGGAAAGAAAAATAACCCAGGAGATCAGGACCATCAATGGGCAGGAAGGAACAATATCTCAGAAGACCAGGACCATCAGTGGGCAGGAAGGAAAAATAACTCAGGAAATCAGGACCATCAGTAAGCAGGAAGGAACAATAACCCAGGAGACCAAGACCATCAGTGGGCAGGATGGAACAATAACCTAGGAGACTAGAACCATCATTGGGCAGAAAGGAACAATTGCTCAGGAGACTAGGACCATCAGCGGGCAGGAAGGAACAATAACCCAGGAGACCAGGACCATCAGTCGGCAGGAAGGAACAATAACCCAGGATACCAGGACCATCATTGGGCAGGAAGGAATAATAACCCAGGAGACCAGGACCATCAACGGGCAGGAAGGAACAATAACCCAGGAGATCAGGACCATCAGTGGGTAGGAAGGAACAATAACCCAGGAGACCAGGACCATCAGTGGGCAGGAAGGAACAATAACCCAGTAGACCAGGACCATCAGTGGGCAGGAAGAACAATAACTCAGGAGACCAGGACTATCAGTGGGCAGAAAGGAACAATAACCTAGGAGAACAGGACCATCATTGGGCAGGAAGGAACAATAACCCAGGAGACCAGGACCATAATTGGGTAGGAAGGAACAATAACTCAGGAGACCAGGACCATCAGTGGGCAGGAAGGAACAATAACCCAGGAGACCAGGACCATCAACGGGCAGGAAGGAACAATAACCCAGGAGACCAGGACCTTCAACGGGCAGGAAGGAACAATAACCCAGGAGACCAGGACCTTCAACGGGCAGGAAGGAACAATAATCCAGGAGACCAGGACCTTCAACGGGTAGAAAGGAACAATAACCTAGGAGACCAGGACCATCAGCGGGCGGCACGGTATTTTCCTGCTTTGATTTGGCTGCCGAGTACCTCCAGAGTAGGATGCGGGCCGATGATCGTGCTAAAGACTGCTTCTGTGACACCTTTTGGGCTGTCCCATGAGACTGACCAATAGCCCAGCCACCTTTCAAAGATTCACGGAATATGTCTTTAATGATCATATTCTTGTCTCTCTGTTAGTGTACCTTGATGATTTGTTAATGTTCTCGAAGAGTGTGGGGGAGCACTTGGATAGACTAGAGATGGTGTTTGAGCTATTGAGGAAGCATGGGTTAAAGGTGAAGCCCTCTAAGTGTCATATTCTGACGCCACAAGTTAGATATCTGGGTTTTATTATATCACAGGAGGGTATCAGCAAGGACCCAGAAAAAATTCAGGCAGTCCAGGAATGGCCTAACCCATGCACAGTAAAGGAAGTTAGAGCATTTGTGGCATTTTGCTCCTTCTACAGGAGATTTATTAAGGGGTTTGCTAAGGTGGCTGTACCATTACATGCTTTAATGAGTGGAGATTCAAAAGCAGATGTTACCAAGTACTTGGGTAAGACAGAGACCAGAGCTTTTGCACAGCAAAGGGAAAGTTGACTTATGCACTAGTGTTGGAGAATGCAGACAATGCTAGACAGTTTGAGGGGGAGACAAATGCTAGTTTCAAGGGATTAGGGGCAGTTCTGTCACAGGAACATGATGAGAAGTTGTATCCAGTAGCTTTTGCAAGCAGAGGGCTAAGGAGGTCAGAACGGAATATGAGCAACTACAGCTCCTGGAAGTTGGAATTGTTGGCCTTGAAGTGGGCGGTGAGAGAGCAGTTCAAAAATTATTTGGCAGGAGGACAGTTTGTAGTGCTGAGGGATAACAGTCCATTGGCTGTGGAGAGCAGGTGGCTGGGATATTTGAACTGGTTTAGCTTTGAAGTTAGATATCGGCCAGGCAAGGACGATGCCGATGCTGATGGGTTGTCCCGGAGGCCACACAAACTGGAAATGGAAAAGGGAGAGGAGTTGGGAGAGCTGTGGGAGAACACTCTGGAGGTGGTAGAACAAAAAGGGGCAGCATCAATGAAGGTCTGGGGCAGAGTGGGCATGGGTGAGATGAGGGATGCACAGAATTCTTGTCCAGTATTGGGTAAGCTTTGGATGCAAATGACTGGGAAGCTGCATCATCAGGAAATAAAACAACTGCTGTAGACATGTGAATTTAAACAGCTGTGGAGGGTGAGATGATGGTTGATCATGAGGGACTGGGTAATCTGCTGTAGAGGAGAGCAGAATGAATGGAGGACGTGGAGGGTGGTGTTGCCAGTGGATTGGAGGAAGAGGGTGATACCAGGGGCCCATAATGAATGGGGCCGTCAGGGGGTCGCTAGGACCACAGCGTTGCTGACAAAGAGGTTTGCAAGGCCGGGATTGCATGAGGACATCAAAAAGTATGTGGCTAGATGTAAGATGTGTGCAATGGCAAAAGAGGAGGATCCCGGTGCAAAGACAAGGCTGGGGAAGGTAGAAGCTTGGAAGCCTTGGGAAGTGTTGGCTTTAGATTTCACAGTGCTAGAACCAGCTAGAAATGGGAAGGAGAATGTGTTAGTGGTGACTGATGTGTTCAGCAAATTTGCCTTAGCTTTCTCAACCCAGAATCAGAAGGCATGTACAGTGACAAGGATATTGGTAGAAGAGGTGTTTGATAAGTTCGGTTGCCCAGAGAGGATCCATAGTGATCAAGGTCGTAATTTTGAGGGGCAGCTGGTGGAGCAGCTCTGCAGGTATTATTGGGTTAAGAAATCTCGAATGGCTTCATACCACCCACAAGGGAATGGCGTGTGGAGGGAGCATTGGCCAAGGAACTTATCCAATCTGACAGCTATTTACAACAGGACTCCACATGTTTTGACCGAGTTTTCACTCCACTATCTGATGTTTGGAGTTAAGCCTCATTTGCCCTTTGATAGGTTCACAGTGGATACAGACGAAGTTACTTTCCCACACCACCAGTGGGTGAGGGAGCCCCAGAAGAAACAGCAGGCTGCTTGGAAAGCTGCCTCAGGGAACATGCGGTAATATAATGAGGTGAATCGGAGAAAAAGGCAGGAGCAGGATAGAGCAGAGCCTTTACAATTGGGGCATCAGGTATTGCTTTGGGACCACTCAGTGTTGGGAAGGAATAAGACACACTTTAAGTTTTTAGCAGAGGTTTGGGTAGTCGTGGAGGTATTAGATGAGATCAGCGGGGTGTATATGATGAGACTGGAAGGGTACAAGGGCCATGAGAAGGTACTGCACAACAGCAACTTGTGTCCGTGGCGGCAGGATGACAGCACTGGGCTACAAGGTCACCGTGAACAAGAAGAGTCAGGCCGTGAGGGAAAGGCCAAGGGGAGGAAGAGGTAGAAATGCCGGATTGGCTGAAGTGTTGCGGGGATTTGACTTCGAGGATCGGCTGGCACCTGTCGAGGAGAAACCTGACGGGGAATTGGCTGATACAGGGTTAGGGCACGAGGAGTCATGACGGGGAACACTGGAGGAAGGGGAAGAACTGAGTGAAAAATATACGAGGGGAAGAGATGAGAGGAAAGCAAAGGAGACTACTTGACTTAGGCGCTCTAGAAGGATTGCCGAACAGGCAGGGAAGGTAGGCTGTGGGTGTGTCGTCTGTGAGGGATGTGCACGTGGGGGTACGCACAAAGTTTTTGGGGGTGAGTGTGAGGATTTGAATATAGCGTGCTGGTTGGAGGCTCGGTGGCCAGCCACAGAACACGCGAGTCAACGGGCATTGTTGACGAAAGGTGTCTTTGAGAGGATAACACTTGTTGTTGTGTTCGCGAGGGAAGGGACTCTACTGGGTTTGCAGGTATGTCAAGGCTGTCTGTGTTAACTGGGTGATGCAGGAAAGGATATAAGTTGTGTTGACGTGCTGATGATAAAGTAAGGAAGCCTGTTAGTTACAGGAATCAGGTTTGCATGGTTTTACGGGAGGAGCACGTGCAAGGAGACTTCTGGCGAGTGCGTTGGCCTTGAGAAGGCGCTGTGAGCAAGCCTCCCGTATCACCCTGTCAGTTTGAATGGCCTGTGCTATATGCCATAGTGACTATCAGCCTCAGTGGGTGCCCATTAGTGTGGAAGGGCTGGAGATTGGTGTATGTCCATGGCACGGGGTGGTTATGAGAAAACTACCCTTCCTTGGCTGGACGGCAAGACCAACTCTGCTGGTGCAGCTAAGTGCATGGTGTTACAACTCCTTATGGGGCAGTTGGTAACATGCCTTGTTCATGAGAGGTACCCTGAGTGGACCAAGTAATGAAACTCAGGTAGTCTCGTATGGTAATCAGGTTGTGGGTGGTGTAAGCCGAGTGGGGAGAGGCCTGATAGGTGCTGTGTTGGGAGAAAATCCAGGCAGTGCTTTGATAAGTACATGTTGGTAGTATTGACCCATGTACTGTATGTGAATATCTTTGTGAGCAGTTGTGCTGAAGCATTTCTATTTGGAGTTAATTTCTTTATTATATAAAAATAGCTTCTGTGAGCAGTTAGGGAAAAGTGTTTCTATTCAGAGTTAATTTCTTTATTTTATGTAAATATCTTCTGTGAACAGTTAAGATAAAGTGTTTTTGTTTGGAGAAATTACTTTAGGATTAGCAATAGCTGTAAATTAAAGTTTTGTAAACCCTACCTATTGTTTGTAGACCCCAGCAGGAGATTCTCTGTATTGAATGCTAAAGGTAAGCCCCAAGACAGAGGAGGGCAGTTTAAGCCCAGCTCATTACATATATCTCTGATGCCCGTTCACCTCCAGGAACTCCCATCAGGGGGTGGCCAAGGCAAAAGAGTCTCCTCTTATCTGTTCTTACATGCCTCCCTCGCATACACCATGCCATGCTTTCTACCTTCGTTTCTCTCTCTCCAGTATTCTTCCACCTTAACTGCCCATGTCACAGGCAGTCTTCCACTCAAACCAACCACTTTAATTGTGCAATTATACACTGTCCTTGCAAATTCCCAGTCTTGCATTCTTCCATTTGCCTGAACCACCTCAAACTATTACGCTTCACTCATTCTACCACTCCACAATTTACTCCCTTTGCATTCCTTGCCATACCACATCTCTCATACACCCTTTCATTTCTTTTGTCATTCCATTTAGTAACACCACATAATCTTCTGAAATAGCTCATTTCCACAGCCTGGATTCTTTACCTCTGTGACTCATTCCGAGTCCATGTTTCGGCTGCTTAGGTCAGGACTGGGGGGACTATGCTGTCCAGAATCCTCTCTTCACGTCCATACTTACACCTCTACCCTTCATGATTATATTAAGGGACCAAATGCCTCTTCTACCCTGTACTGCTCTTTCCCGTATCTCTGCTTCCATATCACCACACCTACTCAAGATAGCTCCCAGATACTTAGAATCCCACACTTCTTCCAGTCTTTTTTTCACCCATATGCTCAGCACAATTCAGTACACTTTCTGCTTTCACACTATATGGTTTTACAAAATCTCTGCTTCACTCCATTTCCTTTCAAACACCATTACTTTACTTTTACTTGCATTTACCTTCAGTTTCATCTGCTTACACACATCATAAACATGCTTATAACCTTCTGCAACTCCTCTTCACTATTCGCACAAAACACAGTATCATCTGTAAACAGGCTTGCCACTAGCCACCATATCTCACTGCCACACTCCATTTCTGCACTCCTTTTCCCTAATTTTTGCTTTCATCTCTCTTATCGCTTCATCAGTACATATATATCTAAAAGCCACGGTGACATCACACAGCCCTGCCTTACACCTACATTTATCCCAGAACTTTAGCTCAACTCTCCTTCCACTCATGCACACACATTTCCTCCTCTATAGAAGGCTTTTACACCATCTAACTGTTGTCCCCTCTACCATATATCCTTAACACATCCCACAAAGCATTTCCCTCAACTCTTATATACGCTTTCTCCAGATCCATAAAAGCTACACATAGCTTCTTACCTTTCACTAAATACTTTTCCATGATCATCTTATTACAAAAATCTGATCCACACATCCCATACCTTTCCTAGAATTCCCTTTCTCTTTACTTATTCTGCATTGCGAATAAGTGAAGAGCTGAACTTAGATAAATTTGCTTTTATTCGCATTTACTTTCAACTTTCTCCTTTCACACGCTTTTCCAAACTCAGTCACCAACTTCTGCAGTTTCTCACTCGAATCAGCCACCAGTGCTGTATCATCAGCACACAACAACTGACTCACTTCGCATGCAACTCTCATCCCCTACAGACTGCGTACTCGCACCTTTCTACAAGATTCTCGCATTTGCCTCCCTAACCACCCCATCCATAGACATATTACACAACCATGATGACATCACACACTCCTGCCGCAGCCTTCACTTGGAACCATTTACTTTCCACTCTTCCTACTTCTTCACGCGCCTTACATCCTTGATCAAAAGTCACTGCTTCTAGCAGACCCACATCGCATGCCATAAAAACCTTCCACAGGGTGTCTCTATCAACTCTCATATTTTCTCCCCAGATCCATAGTAGCCACATACAAATTCATCCGCTTCTCTTAATATATCTCTTACACATTCTTCAATACTCACACCTGATCCACACATCCTCTATCACACATCATTCTATGTTGAGGTTCGTCAACTGAGTCCCTAAACACCGAAATACAATCGTATCCAGAACATGCGGCGTACCTTCCGGTGTGGGAGTGTCTGTTGCGAGACGCTGCGTCCATCTTTTACTGATTAACAGTTATACGACCACCACAGATCGTTCATCACATACGGTAATGATATCATAAGGGAAACCAAGCTGATTGGTCAGACACAGACGACTGCGTCTTAAACCGGACTCCGAGTCGTTAATTAGGTGGTACGTGTACGACGGGAGGTACGATGTACCGCTAGAGGTACGATGTACCGCCAGAGGTACGACCTGCCTGACCAGGACCTGGCACCATGCAGGCAACTGTACCTCATTTCTCAGTCTCCTCTGCCTGGTGTTGTGGCGGCCTTCCGGGCCACACAGTCATCTATCAGTCACCATGACGCCTCACACCACCGCCAGGAGCACTGTCGCGTATGTTCGGGTCTGGATTAGACATGCCAGGCACAGGGTCAGAGGTCACCCTCGTTCACGACGGCACGGCCCTTGGAACAGACGATACGGCCCTTGTTCGAGACAGACAGCGCAGCCCTTAAATACGACTATATATGGTCCTTGTTCAAGACAGTATACTGCCCTTGAACACGATGGTACGGCCTGTGAGCGAGACAGTACGAGTCTTCAGTACGACGGCACGTCTCTTGCGTACGAATGTGCAACACTTTGGGTGATGGCTTCGACCTAACCCACAGGACTCGACCATCACACCCCAATATCATAGATTTATGCTCAAGGTGTCAGAATGCTAAATTCCTTTAGGATTCATGAGTTTCGTCCTGTTTAGTCATTGTGCTTCATATAATTCATTGTACACTTTTTTTCAGGATGTAAATCTGTTACTCTGCTTTATAGAGACCTAAGCAACAGGGACGAGAAAATGTAAGAAACTGTGTTGGCTCCGCGGTCTCTAGGTCACCCGTTGCATGTGGTGAGTGTTGGCCCCGCGGTCTCTGGATGATCCACTGCTTATGGCGGGTGTTGGTTGTTGTTGGCGTCGTGGCGTCTAGGTGACCTGCGTCTCGTGGTGGGTGGGAGAGTGTTGACCCCGCGGTCTCTGGGTGATCCGCTGCTCATAATGAGTGGGAGAGTATTGGTCCCTCGGTCTCTGGGAGTTCTAATTGTAATTAAACTGACTCTCCAGCAGCTGGATCCAGCACCGTGTTGGTTCTCCTGACTCAACATAGAGACGTGGACGAGAATGGCATCTTTAAACAAGAGGGACCGAACGTAAACTCACCTTGAGGAATATATCAAGAAAACGGATCAGCAATGAAATTGGATCCATCCCCCCCCTCCATACCCCTCCCAACCCCCACCTGGTCGTGTGCCTAATTAAGTTGGGCAAATATTGGTGTTAAGAAAACCATGAAAGCAGGTGCATTAATCAAACCAGTATGGCAGCTCTAATTTGGACGCGTCCAGCACCAACTCCGCAGAGGAAAGAGTTGCAAAACGGTCGAGGACTGCCACTAGAAAAATCTTAAGAGCCTCGTAAAATTCAGCGCGCGAGACTCGTTAAATTCCAGCTGGCAACTCTCTGCCCGTAGCCCAAAGGTTGCCAAGTTGGCAAGGAAAGCTACACCAAAAGTGCGGAAGCCAACCTAGATATTTTGCTTTACTTAATTACCTGTTAGATTTATTTTATGGTAAGTATTTTTCTTCCATTACTTTGCCTTACTAACAGACGTTAGACACGCCTCTCTTCCACACGTTCCCTGTCGAATGCATTTATTGGAGGTGTTCTGCCATCAAGGGTGTGACGCCAGAGGTGTTATGCTTGAGGAAAAGCACGCTCAGCAGTGCTGGCAAAGAGCTAAGCTTCCTCTTAGGCTGGCGAATATGTTTGGGGATGGATGCGGGGGATAGGTTTCGGACCAGGATAGGGAAGGGGCTAAATATAAGAGAGACTTTAAGATGGGTTATTTAGTACTGTATAGCGGTAGGGTCCCGGTCCCGGTCGTTGGTACGCAAGAGCCGTCCAGATGGTCCCATTCTTAGAAGGTAAAAAAGGAATATAGTCATTTTCATGTTAAGAATATTGGTTAATTATCACATATTTTCTTACGTCTGGTAAAGTGTTTAGATTAAATATGCTAAGAAAAGTGGTCTACATGGCAACTACTTGCTCTTTAACTCGTAAAACTTGGAAGAATCGTATCTTAGAACTACGTAAGAATGGATTTTAGGCTTAACCACTGTAATGATTTAAATCACCCGGATTTTAAACCTTTGTAATTTTGTTTTTATATCAGAGGGTAATGATGAGTGTTAATGTTAAAGTTGGTCCATATATTTTCCTGAGTACTTCGGATAGACCAAAGTTTTGCAATGAAATACTGTCCGGCATCTTCTACATATTTATACCAAGATGAGGAGATGACTTAGTCCTTCTTCAGGCAGGTATTGCTGCTTAGCCCAACCCGAGTGTCTTGGAACCAGGCCCTGGTGGGTGGACATAAAACTATGAATATATTTCTTGAGTATTGACTGGATAGAGGGGATTTGGGAGTTAAAGAGCAAGGAAAAGGTGGGGGGGGGGGAGTGGGAGTGGTTGGAGGCGTCTCGGGAGTGAGTTGAGTAAGGGAAGGTCAGGGAAGTGGGAAAATGTGGTTCGAGCTTAAGCTTGATCGAAAAGCTACACCGTCAAGCAATCAGGTGATTAAAAAAACACATGTTAGTCTCAGAAGCTACACATGAACATGACCGTCACAGAGTAATGATAAAATGAGAGATGGATGTACTTGTTTATTGTGTATGAGTTTCGTCATAACGTTGTTTCTCGCGAGTGGGGGAGCCTTATATTCTGTCTGGCATATTTATTCATTTATCTATAATTGCCCAAGGACCCCATTTTTAGAAATCTATAAATTTAATGAACTATTTGCGTCTTGAGGGCTAATTAGTTTGGTAAATTTGTGTCTGTGGTTTCGATATGACCTTTCGACCTGACTCTAGCGGTTGTATACTCGTCTTCAAAGGAGGTTAACCGTTTCTTTTTTTTTTTTAATGGGAAATGGATGCACCTTAATATGTTTCCATGGTCCTGTTTCCTTTATCCTCATGTTCATGTTGATGACTAGGAATGTAAGTAAGCATACGACAACACCAGAGGAATCTGTTGCTGGTACACACCCTTGACACACAATATACAACATCCGCAAAAAGGAAACAAAAAAAAACTCTCCATCGGGTCAATTTAGTAAGAAATATACTATGAGAAACTATTGCTCCTTTTTAATGAATGCGAAAATGTACTAGGTCTTTGTTCTTCCATATTAAAAAGCAACTGATGAAGTGGGTTGCCAATGTTCTGATCAGTTAAGGTTAAAACTACAGCTATGAACAATTTTTTTCGAGAATAGGAAGGGTTTGTTGAGTAACGTGGCTCGTAGGCTAGATGGGCGTAGGTCCAAGAAGACAGATGATGAAGAATGTATAGTACACCTTAGGGTTGCTAGCCTCTAATGACTCATCGCTGATAATAAGGGGCTCATTTCTGTATTTCACGATCTTGATTCGAAAGTATATAAGGATAATGTTGGCATTTTTTTTTTTTAAGGTGGTTTTTCAGACCAGGGTGGTGGGAATAATCGCCGCATCAGGTATATATGAAGAGGCGTCTTGGGTTCTGCATATGAGCCCACCAGCGCCTTCACTTATCCTATTTTTCATATTTTTCTTTAACATTTGTCTTTATTTATTTCAGTTCTAAACCCCTTTTCCTCTCTTGTCATTCTTCCTTCATTTCCAGTCTGCATGTCCCTGATTTTTTTTTTTCTTTTTCTTCTCGGCCATTTCCATGAACTTCGCTGAAAATACGTTCACATTAATGAATTCCTGGAAGTCAGACTTAAGCCGGTGTCCACAACTCGGGTTGGCTGGGGTAGAGTTGGCAGGAGACGCCGGGCCAAGAAATATTGGAGCCTAGCCACTAACTCGAACCCCGTACTGTAGGTCCGCTCCGCTTACCTCAGCCTCATAGTTCTTAAGATTACTTTTATCCCTTATAAGCACAGTGAGACGACCTTTGAGCACAACGGTACGACCCTTAAGCACGACGGTATATACTTGAGGATCGCATTGTCTTGCTCAAGGGGTTAAATTTTACCAACCTTTGGGGCGAGAGCAATTTACTTTTTCCTAATCCCGGTAACGTCAACTGTGAGCTTCAACCAATCAGCGCGACGCAGGGTTCACCAATCAGAATCTTATGTTCTCGTTATCCTCAAGTTGACACTCTTGTTTCACATGTAAATATATGTACACTAGAAATTCTCCAGAATCACAATGTTTATAAACTCGTATGTACTCCAACCACAGTGCCCAGCGGGGCCAAAGAAAGAAATTTAGGAGGAATCGACCTGGGAACTTTACAAACCTGTTCAAATCTTCTATAAGACGATTTCTGGACAATGTAACCCTAAAATCATTTTCCTGTTTTATAAATGACATAACTACACAGTCTTATGCAAACACTTGGCCTTCCTCCATGAGGAAAGGAGTCCGGTATCAAAAAACCTGAGAGCGAAAGCAACTCTGATTGGTCAACAGCGTCGTTCACTTAAGCCAAGACAAACTGAGTTCCTGGTTGATAATTTTTGCACCGTACGGCTGAGTTGATTACCAAACAATACGATCATGGATGGCAGGAAAATTTGTCATATATATATATATATATATATGCACATTCACCTCACTGGAAAGAGAAAATAAGAACAGTAAGTGTGGTGAATGTGCATTTATTCTTCACGGTGAAGTGAAGGTTCTGCATATATACTGGTTGTAGTTTCCGAACTCTTTGGTCAATAACCTGTATAAAATATATATATATATATATAGATATATGATAATCTTGGCTTTTTAGTTAATAACTTACACAAACAATTTTATTTTTCTAACAGCTGTTAAACTAGTCAGGGTGTGTTTAAACAACTCTGCTAACTCTATGGTTGACATTTCTCTAAACTGTCTGTCTCTCTAGATGCCTCTGGTTGCCTGTGACATTGTGTGGTGATCATGCCCACACAAAGGACTGGGGAGATCTCTGAGCACTTCGGGGAAGCGGTTGATGGAGTCTACCCTTAGAAACCTCGCCTTTGGCAGAGAGAAATATTCTCCGTCCAGATCAGGGAACAGCTGATGAAAGGTGATATGGCGCCTCCAAGAACTAAAGCATATTTTCTTAGAAGTAAACTGTAAAGTAAGGAAGAAACATAATTAAATGAAGACTTAAAATTTCTCTCGACACTTTTCCAGGGAGAGGCAGGATTGCCTTCGCCGGAGTTAGAATTACTAATATCCTTAGTGCATGCGAGGGGCAGGCGAAGGCCGGAAGTCCTCCAGCCAAATTGAGTTAATCGGGTGTTATGGTGTCAGGATCCAGAGTGGGGTGCAGTAATATGTACCGACCTTAGAGTTGACCTAGGGTGCCGTGGTCCACAGAGGGAGGGAGTATCGTGCTGTGAAATGTGCTGACTTTAGCTGCGCCAAGGGAAACGAGCGCTGCGAGCGATGACCCAGCGAGGGAAAGAAGTGGTGATGGATATGACCACGTTAACTTGCCGAAGGATGTACAGTACATGTCAGTCAGAATTCTAAAGACCACAGCGCGACGGTATGACCCTCGGGAATGATGTCCTGGTCTTTGACCGGCCTTACGGTGGGTTCGTAGACCAGGCCTTCGTGTCCAAGGGTACCACCGTCGTGCTCAAGAGTCTTACCGTCGTGCTCAGTCAGTTAACGTTATAAAATAATGAACTCAATTTATGTTCATAACTAATTTAAAGATATGTCTTTCTGAATCACTCTGCGGTCCCTATAAGTTCCAAAAACTGTATTTTTCCGCTTCAGGTGTGGATAATATTAGACTAGAAATGGCATGAGGAAACAAGCACAAAACCTGTTACGCTAACAGGAAAAGAATCGATGAAAAATTACTTATTTTGCATTTGTCGTTTTTCTGAAGCATTTTTTTTTTCTCTATTTTTACTTTGACGTTATTATATTAGTGTCGTAGTGCTTTCCTTTTGACTTTCCTCTCTCTCTTCTCGCGTCCTACACCGTGACGTACCTGGCTTAATGGGTAATCCAGGCCTGGTGACAGGAAAGCGATGAAGGTCCTTCCGGTTCTTTCTCGTGTGGGACTAAATGAGTTAACCTACTGGCTGGAGAAGGTTCCAGGAGCAGCACCACAACCTATCATGTCCCATGCACTTTACTGCAAATTGATGAAATAATTAGGGGAAAATATTGTGAAGAAGATAAGGGGGAAAATGGAAGAATTAACTGGGGACTGAGTAGTATGGGAAATTGTCTCTTGTTGGATATTAATGGAATTAAGATGGAGGCGGAGGGGGCAAAGAACCAGCGATAACCGAGACTGTTTGTGGCTCAGATGGTGACGTGATGAACCACTTTGATTCATTGTGGTTAACGAAGATGTACATGAATTTGTAGTGAAAGAAAGACACCACTTTGGACATTATTTAAAAATGTAATAGATCAGATAATGATATTAGTCGTACAATATCAACGTCTCGCTGCGCTGAGAAAAAAAAAAAAACTCCTGTAGTCATTTGTTTTCCTTGTGTCGCTCTATTGTGGGTTGATTCATTAACCGTACGGGAGGAAAGGTGTTAGCATCCTGAAGAGACCCGAAACAAAAGGAGCCACCGGTTTATTTCTGTGCACGATAAGCTTCGGTGATTTCGTTCGCCTGGCTCGTTTTAAGTTAGTAATTATGGAGAACGCGACCTAATTAGTTTATTTCTCGTGGAGAAGTAAAATTCCATTTTTCGAACGTCCAGGAAAATGCTTGTAGGAATCTCGATAATTGCAGCAACTTTTGTCCTCCGGGAGTCGATGAATACAGAAAGTGGTACGAGGAAAGTGTATACAGTTACCTCCACTTCTCGTCCAGTGTGGATGTCATGACACCCACGGTTTACAACAGGAAGGTATAACAGGACAGTATAGATTATTGATGGCACTATCAACGTCTTGCCTGAGCTCGGCGGCCTTAGGGGGGTGTGTGACCACGGGGAGTCCCAGCTGCCTCTGGTGACGGACGGGTGTGACGGGAGGAACAACCCAACAGGTCTGTAACTTTCCCGGGAGAAGTTATCATCCCTTCCCGTGTGTGTTGCACAGCCCCGACCCGGGACACTGCACCATGATGTACTTCACGTATTGGGGAAACTGTAATCCCGCTTCGTACGTCCAGCCCAGGCTGCTACAGGTGCACTTCCAACGACCAGTTCAACCAGCGATTCAGCCGCCTCATGTTATTTACGATCCACCGGTGCCTCGTACGATGATGACGAATTCGTACACTTTTTACTTGGCCGCTGCCGCTGCAGGATCATGAATAATTCTGAGGTGCATCCATCGCAAAGAAAAATATATTACTTAGATTTAATTTCGTTTGTCTGACGGTTTATAAAGTCTGTGTTATGAACAGATTTTTTTTATATAGTTTTTTTATTTTTATTTTGGAGCCGCATGCCCAAGTCAGGGACGAATACCGTTCATCCTGTAGTAACGTCCAGACTCACCTGAGAGAGAGGGCGTCATCGTATAAAGGGGGTTGGGGGTGGGGGGGCTACCTTTCCCGCAGAAAGGTCACCCAAAATCTAAAATACAAATGTTTATCTGTAAACTTTCTCACGACGATCTGACGCATGGTTGTGGTTCCCACTTCAGATGTCGATCCGGTTTTGTTATTTGACGATCTGGGTGTCGTAACAACAAAGCTCTTGGACCTGTATGATGGTATTTGTCTCCAAAGATGGACACATTGTTTAGAGATATCATAATAGATATATACCAACACTTAGAGATATTACCATAGATACATGATTGTTGATATCGTGGAAGGTACTGGCCCATGTCGACAATTTTAAAGGCAAAACTATGTACGTTCGGCAATAGCCGAACACCGTATAGTTACAGCCGTACGCTGTATAGTAAAAGCGGTACTCCGTATAGTAGAAGCCGTACCATGAACAACTACAGCCGAACGCTCTGCAGGTACAGCCGTGCACTGTAGAGTCACAGCCGTGCAACGTGCATGGGGAAATACACGGGCAGAGTCGCAAGCCGTTTGTAATACAGAACTGTCATGCTTAGGGAAAGTGTGTCGGGAAATTTCAGTAGAACTTGGGCCCCAGGTCTAGGGCTTCTCCGTGAAGAAGGACCCCATTTGGACGGCCCCTTCCTATATATCTCGTGGACATCGGAGCTGCTTCCGCCCTTCCCTCCATCCTACATTCTGAATACGTATCCCGGGCTTCCTCCCACTTGCAGATGACAGGTTTTGCCTTAAAATATTTGCCTGCTTGTTTTACCGGAATATTGCATCAAGGCTCCACTCTGGCTGTGGTGCTGAGGTCCACTCTGGCTGTAGTTCAAGGTCCACTCTGATAGTTGCTCAAGGCTCCACTGGCTATGATTAAAGGTTTCACTGAGGCTTTGATTCAAGGGTGCACTCTGGCTTTGCTTCAAGGCTCCTCTGTGGCTGTTGCTCAAAGCTTCACTCTGCTTATGGCTTAAGGCTCCACTCTAGCTGTGGCTCAAGGCTCCCCTGAATGTGACTCAAGGCTCCACTCTGGCTCAAGGCTCCACTCTGGCTGTGGTTCAGTGCTACACCCTGGCTTTGACTAAAGGTTCTAGTCTGCTTATAGTTCAAGGCTGCACTCTGGCTGTACCGCAAGGGTCCACTGTGGCTCAAGGCTCCACTCAGGCAGTGGCTCAAGGCTTTATTCTAGCTGTGGCTCAAGCTTCCACTTCGGCTATAGTTCAAGGCCCCACTCTGGCTGTGCCTTAAGGCTTCTGTCTAGCAGTGGTTCAAAGCTTCACTCTGATTCTGGTTCAAGGTTGAACTTTAGGTGTGGCTGGAAGTTCCAATCTGGCTTTGACTCAAGGCTTCATTCTGGCTGGGGCTTGAGGCTCCACTGTGACTATGGTGCTTTTCCACACCAACACCTGCAAAACTGACCACAGATAACGGTAATGAATATTGTTGTAACCCGAAACTGAAATGATCTTGGTTATTTTGAGGAGTCACAGACGGTACTATGGCCTTTGACTAAAGGATAGGTAGTCTTGTAGTGTGACCTCCAGTTGATAACTTCCACCCAAAAATGTCAAAATAGTCGTGTTGTGGTCTTTTCCTGCATTGTTTTGGAGGTAAATGGAAACATGATAATCTGTATCGAACCTGAGACCCTCGTGTTCGAATATATATATATATATATATATATATATATATATATATATATATATATATATATTATTATTAGTT
>JAYMFT010388121.1:0-19925 GCA_038088735.1 Panulirus argus | reverse complement strand
CCCATGGCTATAACGTCTACAACCATCCAGCCCATGGCTATAACGTCTACAACCATCCAGCCCATGGCTATAACGTCTACAACCATCCAGCCCATGGCTATAACGTCGACAACCTCAGAGCCCATGACTATAGTGTCTACAACCACAGAGCCCGTGGCTATAACGTTGACAACCACATCGTCTAATACCATAATGTCTACAACAAGGGGGATATGTAACTATAACCGCTACAGCCACAACACCAAAACCACACTGCCCACACCTACAACATTAACAATATGACCCATCCCAGCTACAACCACAACCTCCTGAGCCCACAGAGTCACTGCCTGCCATCAACACCCCAACCTACCGCTGGCGTTCACACATATGCGGTGCATATTAAGATTCCACGACATATCTATGCCTCTGAATGAGGGTTCTGCGGAAATTCCGGGACTCTGCTTTGGACGTGGTGAGCGGCTGACGAATACAACCTTAGGATTCAAAAAACACCGGGAATTCAGAACGAATTTTTGTTTACAAAATTCTTTTCCGTGATTAATTACATTTGTGGTCCATTATTGGCACATATATGTACATACAAAATCAACCTGCTTTAGGTAATGTTCCTGCAGCTCAAACCTACCAATGATATATAATAAATGGCTTATCAGACTACATGATTTTATATATATATATATATATATATATATATATATATATACACACACACACACGAATAGGATACCATTTAAAAAGCAAATCAGGGTAATATCCGATTTTCTTAACGAAAGGGATACAGTGTTATCTGCCTATGCTATTTTTCCCTATTTTCAGACGGTGAAGATTACAAAATACGTGTAAAATTGAGCAGACTGGTTGGTGTGTGACCTACATAGCCCTGTACCCTTTGCCCAGACGGAACGCAGCTCAGCCCTCCACAAAGCTTTGTATAATACTCTTTAACCTTACAGGGCAGCTAATCACATTTTTATAATCTAAACAGATTATTCTTCTACTTTAATCACGACCAAGTTGATTATTCCTCAACTTTTTTCTTTTCTACTAAATATCCAACTAATACATTATCTTACAGCGTCAATTATCTTTACACAAAAACTATCCGACTGTTAACAAACCCCATCGTTTTACTTCACGTTATGAGGGTGATGATAATGCTGTGTTAGCTCCCCTCCGGGAGGGGGGAGGGGGGGGATCCTCAAGTGGGCAGACACCCAGGCTAATTTGCCTCCGATGTGAGGCAGGCAGGTGGAAGGCGACGCCCATTATCCGACGGCGGACGCTGACGAAGGAGAGGCAGGTGGAGGGAGGGGAGGAGGAGGAGGAAGAGGTGCCGGAGGGAAGAAATGGGTGGCTGGTTCGCTGGTCGGTTGCCCGCCCGCTCGGCCGCCCGCCCTCACGGCCTGCTACCCTTGGCCAAAAATTTCCCGCCGCTAATATTTTCATATTCAATACAATTACGCGCCAGAAGATTCTCCTGATAACTTCTTTGTCGAGAAATTTGGACTGTTTCATGCGGAATAACACGTTTTCTTTACTATTTTCCCGCGAACTGGATGAAATGGGAACCACGCGATTTTCCCATACAACAGTCAACAATTCAACGGGACTCAGCTGTCGTAAATTTGCAGCACTGACAGCAGCAGCAGCAGTAAAAGCGGTTGCAGCAGCAAACGGAGAAAAACAGCATTATCAATGGTGGCAACAGCAGGAGCAGCGGTAGTGGTACCAGCAGAAGCAGCAGTAGCAGCGCAGCAGAAGCAACAGCAGCTGCTAAAGTAATGATAAAAGCTGTGCCAACGAACGACAGGAACAGCACCAAGTGACAGAAGGAGCGAGGATTATCTACAGCATCACAACAGCTGCGTCAGACCCACGGCAGGCGGGACAGCAATCCGATCAGACCAGCACAGCAAGAGCACCCCAGTCCCCCGCTGGTGTGAACGGGGACGCACAGCACGAGGAGGAGGCGGTAGAGGACGGCACAGCGGCCGCACAGCAATTAATGAGGAATAATTACGCTGCCGTGGGTTTAAAGAGGATATAAGAAGCGTCTTAAAGCGGCTGATCATGTCGAGCTGTGCAGCCCGGCCCCGTCCCGCTGGCGGGCGGCGCGTCTTGCCGCGCAGGTACGTATTTAAACTGTCCCCGGCAAGAACCGTTTACGAAAGACAAACGACCATAAAAATCTACACATTTTGCATTGCATGTCTGACAACATCATACACACAGATCTCTCCGTAATTATAGACAAAACCCATGAGCAGTAGGGCGATTATTACGTAATTATATAAATGAAATTATAAACATAATAATTGTCTTAGCGGTTTTTAGACCGCATTTGGTCTTTCGTACCGTCCCCAACGACTTCCGCACTTCAGACATACACACACTTGTATACATATTTTCTTACATTCATCATTGTAATTACGGCTTTGAAAAGAGACTGCGTAAGGCATGCAACCTGCGTCGCTAACAGGACGATGAAACAACCTCCCCTACCTCCCCCCACCCCCCCACAAGCACTTTCAGGGGGGATACCCCTTACCGTATTAGTGATGATAAGGGAGCAAAGAGAAGACATTTTTCCGGTGGGTAATATCTAGTCTGGGTTCTATGTGACATGGAAAGCCTGCTTTGAAGTGATACAGATATATATATATTATATATATATATATATATATATATATATATATATATATATATATTATATATATATATATATATATATATATATATATATATATATATATATATATACTTCCTTCCTGCCCTAGGAGTCCCTTCTGTCTTTGAAAGCCTCCACCGGGCGAGACCACAGGTCACAGAGTGTAGTAATATGTGCGTGTCTATACTTATATAATGCCCCACACACACACACACACATACACACACACAAAATGAAAAGTTCTTTGAAAGATGCAGAGACAAAGCAACCAGGAGTCATAACATGATACTAATCAAGGAATATGATAAAATCCGAAAAGGAGATGACTGTAGTCGTGAGGGAGTACATGTGGAGTACCTGGGGAAGCCAGATAATAGAAGACCTAATGGTTTATTGACGAGGTATTCTGCGGTTTGACAGTGACAGAATCCTACATTTCTAATCTATACAGTTACACGGGATAGCAAAGGAGATGGCTCCTCCCCACCTACCGCTATAAATGGGGACAGGGTAGTGAGAGAGAGAGAGAGAGAGAGAGAGAGAGAGAGAGAGAGAGAGAGAGAGAGAGAGAGAAGGGGATAGGGGGGCAGTAAGTTTCGGCAGTGTTGACAATATAGGCCAGAAAGGCTGCTGTTACAGGAGAAGAGGCGATGTACATGCAAGCATCTCAATACAGTAGATGTATAGGTTCTGAACGCACGCGTTCTAGTCGATCGTGTTTAGGATGCTCGTGTTCTGGAGGCACGTGTTCCGTCGCATGTGTTCTGGGGCTATATGTTCTAAATGCGCATGTTCTGCACGCACGTCTCCTGGACCCATACGTTCTGTACACGTGTGTTCTAGACGCACAAGTTCTGCACACAAAAGTTCTTGACCCCTACGCTCTGGACGCACGCGTTCTGTACTTAAATTGTTCTGGGCACACGCGTTCTGAACGCACATTGTTTTGGACGCATGCCTTCCGGGCGCATGTGTTCCGAGATGGCTTGGGAGTCTTGCAGGAAAAGAAGGGGTGGTGGATCTAGGTCTGTGGAGGTGCGTGGATTTGGAGACTGGAGGCTGTGGATTAAGAAGCTGGAGGGGGTGGGGTGGGAGGGGTGGACGAGGAGAGGAGGAGGGGGGGGGATTAGGAGTTTGGAGGAGGGGGATGGGGGGGGGGAGGCGCTGGCTGCCGCGGGTGAGGATATAAATCAGAAAATTTTGAGAGGACGCTGGCAGGTCTGGACGCCTCTAAATTCCAGGCAGGTTCCGCAGGGGTGACCAAGAATACAGAGGCTCCATACAGCCTTGCCTGGACGTAAAGGAACACTACACACTTCCCCTGTCGTTTTATGATTAGAAAAAAGTAAGATTAATAGTTTAGGAAGAATTCGTAATCAAAATTCACAAAGAAAAACACGCGTCGGTTTATAATCTAAAAAATAAATGTAGCGAACAAAAGACAGTTCTCTGGTGAAGTGATACCGAAAATACTATTCCATTATCTTCGACAAGGAGCCATTATGTTGCGTAATCATAAAAGATTTCCATCATAATTTGATCGCTGGAGGAAAACGGGTCACACACCACTCGGGAGACGGAAGGTGGGAGGAGGGTTGAGGGTGGTGCGGGGGTTGGCAGGCAGACAGCCTCCTTCTCTTTACTTAACTCTAAAGCTGACGAGCTTGAGCTTCGCCAGCTCAGTCGATCAGTCACAACCCCAGCGTGATGGTCATGCCGCTGCCGCCCAAGGCTCGTAATGTATCCAGCAACCCCAGGCGGTCTCGTGCTCATGCGGTCGCACCGTCGTGCTCAGGAAGTAGTACCGTCGTGCTCAAGTTGATAACAACTGTACCATTAGCTGGCCCCCAGATTAGTCTCTAAACTTTCCTTTTCTTGCATACCCAATCACCAATCTCCATTCCAGTTAACATTAGCTTAACCCCAACTAACCAATCATTGTCTTACGTCCTTCTCCTCTAATCCCTGATCTGTCCCCCAACTACCCAATCACTGAACAACCCTCAACTACTCTTGACAACTTAAACAATAAATGACCTATCCTATACAACCCCGTCGCTAACTTATACCAGTTGAATTATCCCCACGACTTAACCGTAACTACTCCGTCACTATGTCTAATTAAGTCATCAACTGATTTAATCCTTTTTAATCTGACACTGATCATTCTCTACCTATTCCATAAGCAATCCTCCACCCTTTCAATCCGTCAATCGATGAACTATCCATGAATCATTCTGTATCACACATATATTCCTATAATTATATATCAGAAGACGTCTTTTCTCGATAGATGTCCCATTGATCTATCCCTAGCTATTTTCACTTCCCCTATCCAATCCGCCCCCCCCCCCACCTATCACTAGTCTACTCCTAACCGATCTATCACGGCCCTAGCCACAAACAATAGATCGATCAATCAATGATCTACCGTTTCACTGAAACCCATCACCTGACCTATCCTTAATCAACGAGTACCAATCAATCATTCATCACACGGCGAGTAATTAATCACCCTCCCATGCCCTAGTGAGAGTGCGCCAGCGACGAATTATGGTAATGAGGTTTTGGCACTCCCAAGGGATCTGGGGGGAGGGGGGAGGGAAGCGCACCCCCCCCTCCCGGCACGGTAACCAAGGTATCAGACACCGGCCGTGGCACCGGGGAGGAAGTGAGGGGGAGGGAGGGAGGGACGGAGGGAGTGGAGTGGTGGGGAGGGAGCGGAAGGAGAGAGTGGAGGGGAGGGGTTTGGGTCTACACTGGATCTTGACGGGCAAAACGTCACTTGCCTGGATTGTTTCTTCCCTTCCTCCCCAAGGTCGTTGGAGTCTCGTACACCCGCTTGAGTGAACCCCCCCCCGGGGAGCAAGACGGTACGACCCTTGAGCAAGACGGTACGACCCTTGAGCACGACGTGTACGACTCTTGGGGTTTGGTGGCCTCTGGTCTTTGATCTTAAAACTCATGAAAGGGCTAACTCAAAGGCTTGGCCATCTTCCTGGCTATCATATTCAAGGGTTGCACTGTCGTGCTCAAGGGTCGCACCGACGTGCTCAAGGGATGTACCGTCGTGCTCAAGGGTCGCACCGTCGAGTGCATGGACCGCACCGTCGTGCAAGAGAACCCTACGGGAGGAACTTGAGTCACCAAGGGCCTCTGCCTCAACTCGCCTCGGAGACGCAATCTCACCCAAGACACCAGCAGACCTCCCCACCGCGGGCCTTAGTCTCGATGACCTGAAGGTCTTAGAAAAGGTTGGATCAGAAGACGACCACCTGGGGTACCCTGAAAGGGTAGGGTGGGGGGGACGTGATGACTAGAAGACCACCACCTTGGAGGTACATCGGGGAAGCGTTGAGACCACCAGATAACCACTTGGGGCACACTAAGGGAGAGAGAGAGAGAGAGAGAGAGAGAAGGTAGGGGGCGGAAGCGCTCCAGACTTGACCAAACATCACCCAGGACTAAACACCAAAATAGAAAATTAAAAAATGGTGAACTTATTTACAAAATTAAAAAAAGGTGAACTTATTTACAATGTAAATACACTTTCTGTTTACAGCCATACATCGTGTACGGTAAACAAAGAGAGAAAGAGAATTAGCCTCCTCGTCTGCAGGGCGTCCAGAACCTTGTATTAACCCTTTGAGCACGTCGGCACCATCTATGAGCATAACGACACAGCACATCAGCACGAAGACGATGCGACACCCGAAAGCGACGCTCCGACCTCTAAGCACGTCGGCTGGACATCGGAGTACGACGGTGCGACACTCAGGCAAGACGAGAGGCCTCTGAGTATAACGGTCCGACCCCTCAGCACAAGGGTGCAGCGCCTGAGCACGTGGTACGACCCCTCCAGCGCGACAGAACGACCACTGGAAAGCGAAATCCTCGGTCAATGTGCAGTGATCAGAAGTCTGACCTTCCCCCTTCGGTCAAAGGTCAGGACACCTATACTTAAGGGTCGTACCGTCGCGCTCATGTGTCGTACCGTCGTGCCCAAGGATGGTACCGTCATACCCAAAAGAGTCGTACACTCGTGCTCAAAGGGCCGTACCATCGTGCTCCGGGTCGTACCGCCGTCCTGAAGTCTCATACCGTCGTGCTCCACGGTCGCACCGTCTTGCTCAGGCAGGGAGGGGGCGCTGGCTGTAGCCGTGGTATTCAGGAGGGGGGGGTTCACAAGACCTCGTAACAGCAGCGGGCGGGGCAGGACACGCTCTCGCTAATACCCAGTGTTGTATACGTCCAACACACATTAAAAATCCGATACTGGCGGCGGCGGCGACGGTGGCGGCGTCCATGGCGGCGAGAGCCACATGGTGGTGGTGGAGGGAGGGGGGGGGGAACGTGAGTTATTCTTGTTACCAAGATGATGTGGTCACGTTCCTTCCGGTATTGCTGTATTGTTCCTGTTGTATTGTTGCTGTTGTATTGTTCCTGTTGTATTGTTGCTGTTGTATTTGTTCCTGTAGTATTTGTTGCTGTTGTACTGTTGCTGTTGTATTGTTCCTGTTGCATTTGTTGCTGTTGTTGCTGTTATACTGTTCCTGTTGTATCTGTTGCTGCTGTATTGTTGCTGTTTTATTGTTCCTGTTGCATTTGTTGTTGTTGTACTGTTTCTATCGTATCTGTTGCTGTTGTACTGTTCCTATTGCACTTGTTACTGTTATTTTGTTCCTGTTGTATTTGTTGCTGTTATATTGACCCTCTTGTATTTGTTGTTCCTGGTTGATGCCGTTCCTGCCGCTGCTGTAGTTCCTGTTATCGCTCCTGGTGGAGGCTATGACGAGCCTGGCCTCACACCACAGCCTTACGGTGGCCCGGCCAGTGAACCCAGGGGCGTGTGTGTGTGTGTGTGTCATCGTGCTCAACGATCGCGCCGCCTCTCGTACTCAAGGGTCGTACCGTCGGGTCTGAGGGAGGTCAATATACACAAACAAACGTTACGTTACCTAGCACTGAGGGGATGGGGGGGGGTCGTCGCTGGCCTCAGTTGGGACCACTGGAGGGTGGTCATCGCCCCTGACCTCACCAGAGAGACCACTAGAGAGTAGTCCACCCTGACCTCACCAGAGACCATACTATAACTAACGCCCAACTTTACACAGTAGAATCCTGGGCCAAATCCCCCCTTTACATACTGAAACAGGAACCAAATCCCCGCTCTGCACACTGACAGCCATGTATAATCCCCACTTTACTGGAAGAAAAAAAAAAAAGGAAAAATTTACGGTAGGCTTTGGTTTACGGGCTACCTGCCTGGGATTAAGCCCCTAACTTTACACGCCAGCAAAGTAGGCTGCCCACTGTAGCCAAACAGCTTAAGTGGCAGGAACCACCTGACCTTCAGCCGAGGTCAGACTAAATCCCTAACTTTATATACATAAAAACTAAACCTTCACACACACACACACACACACACACACACACACACACACCAAGAGAACCAGGCCAGGCTGCCCCAACTATAAAACAGATTGAGGAACACACACACTCCTTACTCCCTACGATTAACCTCATCCTCACACGGGGGAACACAGACGCTAGTCCCTAACTCCCACAAGCTAGCCTGACACTGGCATCTGACGACGTCACTCCCCCGACAAACGAGACGTTCAGATCCTCCCGCTATCAACTAACGTTCCTCCTTCTTCCACAACACTAGATTCCTGGATCCTAATATCAGCTCCCGTTTAGAGCAATAAAACCTGTAAGTAAATGTCCTCGCCCCCAATCTACACACTTGAGCCAACACTACGACACACTTTCTACATTTAAACCCCGGGCGTTTTACGGCAAAAGAAAGAAATATACACAGATGGTCCCTACTCTACGGGCCACCACAGTGTGGAGACGAGGAAGGGGGTTAAGGAGATCCGGAAGTGCGGGTCAGGCTCAAGGAACTGTAGGATGGGCGGCGGACACACTCCTCTACACGCCGGCAGGCCACACCAATCCGACGCGCAACACACACACACGCCACTCAAACTGTGGCACGTGCAACACTCGAGCCTGAGACACAAACAGAAACACGATCACCCGCAATACAGTCTACAAGAAACCTTAGCGACACTGAGCCTACCCACACCAGCCTGGAAGGCAACCTACACGCAACTCAAAAGGCGGCCCAAAAGCAACTCGGACGCAGCTAACACGCGACTAACGTATACATTTGCAAGGAACACCACCTTCTAATTCCCGTGTGCCACATGCAAAATATACACAATACCAGTACATTCTTGACGTGCTCAACGACACATGATACACCAGGCAAGCGGCACCGGCAACAGACACTCCGCTAAGCTCTGGCTAGCGGCAAGAACGGTCCTTTCTCTATGGTGTGGGGGAAGTAGCAGGATGGTCCACCATACTGTGGGAAAGTAGCAAGAACGGACCACTATGGTGTGGGGAAAGAAAGCAAGAACAGACCACTATGGTGTGGGGGAAGTGGTAGGGACGGTCCATGATGCAGCAGGGGAGGTAGCAGGCACACTCCACTTGGCTGTGGAAAGATTACAAGTGTTGACATAGGCTGTGGCAGGTGATAAGTGCTAATGTAAGTGTTCTGTCTCGGGAGGGGGGAGACGGGGGATGTAGTCGGGCCGGGGTGCTGCCTAAGTAGGGGGAAGAGGGGGGGGGGGGAACATAAGGCCCGGCTGATCGAGGGTCATTAGATATTGGAAGCAACGGGGAATACCGATGAGAGCGGCCTATCCAAACCTCCCTCCCTCCTCCTTCTCTCTCTCTCTCTCTCTCTCTCTTCCCCTCCCCCGGCCTTAACGTTAGACGCCAACAGACTTGCCTCTGTTGCCTGACTTGGGTCGCTTCAGACGACACACAACAAACTTGACTTTAAAGGCCAAACACCGTGGCCTGTGCGGCAAGGCAGGACGACCTACCATCAATGTCACTCGTCATTAACTCGTAGAGTAAGTAGCCTTACTCACCATAACTCTGGTGAGTGAGTGAGTAACTACGAGACGAGTTTTGGGAGATGTTGGTCAATGGTCTCCCTGCAACGGAGTGAAGGAAAAGAGCTGGACGAAAGAAAACGACAGGGAGGTGTGTCATTTCCAATTTGCAGCTACCTCTTTGTGCTGTACGGGGAGGGAGTTTTACACTCGTGGGACCCCATATCTTTTCTGTGTGTGTGTGTGTGTGTGTGTGTGTGGTGTGTGTGTGTGTGTGTGTGTGAGGTGGCGGGGCTAATTAACACGCAGGAGAGATTTACTGAGATGGAGAAATAAATTGGTTTTGCATGGGACAGAGGAATGTGAGGAACCTATATATAACCTGGACAAAAACAGGAAGGTAAGACAGTGATTTATCTTTTCCTTTTCAACCGGTGGACGACCTTAGTTGACCCCTTCAGCAGCCAAAGTTTCGAACCCTCGTCCTCAGGAGGTCATGAACATTACAAGAGCGGCTGGGGGGTCTGCCTCTGTAACGCCCATCGAATATGGTGAAAGACTTCGTACTAATGAAGTTGTGTTATCCCAATATGACATCCTCGACACTAGTGCGTAATGCGTTAGGGGCGCAAGTCCCACCTTTCTTACCCGCCTCCCATTAACCATCTCGTCACCCGTAAGGCTAAGCCTTAGGTATACGCCTCGTAAGGGCTATTGTGGTGTGTTGCCTCGAAAAACCACTCATTTTTTTTCCAGTATTCTTCATGATCTTTCATTCCTTTTGGTTGTGTTATGGTATGCTGAGCGATGTGACGCCCTCCGTTACGCCCAGGAGGGTAGTAACGTGACGCCTTGCTGTGGAAGTCAGTGTTTGTGCTATTAAGTTACTCTCTCATAAACTGTGTCACCTGCACCTTGCCCACCTCCCTCCCCGCCTCCTTACGGGGGTAACAACGACGCGCCCTTCCCCGGGGCCACAGCTACCCACTCTCTCCCCTCGCACTAACCCGGGTCTTCCCTTAGGCACGACGACGGAGTAACCAATCGGCATGATGGTCCGGCCTTTGACATGACGACCCTTAGACAGTCAGGTCAAAAACGGTCAGGCTATCATACCCAAGGGTCGTCCCGTCGTGCTTCGAGAGGTTAGGAAAGTGTCTGACGAACCATCCGTTAAACTATACTGGGTTAGGTTTCTTGTCCTATTCAATATAATATATTTCCAGGTGGGGAAAAGAAATATACTTTTCCGGGTAATAGAATATACTTCCCATGGTCAATAACCTTCCCTAGGTTATGAAATATACTTCCCCCGGATCATAAAATATACTTTGCCCAAGGTAATGAATTATACCTCCCCCAGGTACAAAAATATACTTCCCGGGTAATGAAATATACTTTCCCAAGGTAATAAAATATACTTTCAAGGGTAATAAAATATACTGCTCCTGAGTAATAAATTATACATTCCACAGTAATGATTAACACTTCCCCCGGGTAATAAAATATAATTCCCAGAGTAATAAATCATATTTTCCCACAGAAATGGAAAAAAAAAGTACTTCAAAATGTTGAATACAAAAAAAAGTACAAGTTATAATGTATAGAAAATGGAGATTTCTGTTATCACTAAATCAAATCTCATGGTTCATTCCCTGTTAAGCTGAGAGGCGTATCAAATCTCATTTGATATTTTTATTTCGAGGTCCATTCCTCTCTCGCCTCACTCCTGCTTTTCCCCATTTCCTCACCCATATTCAGGACAGGTCGGGAACCGAAAAGAGACAATAAGAAACAGACAGACATACAGACAGACATACAGACAAATAGAGACGCACATACACACACACACTTATAGACTCGTGTCCAGCTGCTGCACTGCTCTGACCTTCTGTTGTTTCTTGTGCTCTGAGAGATAGCTAACTATTATACATGAGTCAGGCATCACTCACTACCAGATACACGAGTCAGGTATCAATCACTACCAAATACATAAGTAAGGCATTACTCACTACCACATACATAAGCAAGGCATTACTCACTACCACATACATGAGTCAGGCATCACTCACCACTAGTTACATAAGCCAGGCAATATCCACAACCAGATGCATGAATCAGGCATTACTCACAACACAGCCCCGCCTCCGGTCGAGTCGCCTCAACAGTACACCGAACTCTCTACATTAGCAAATTAGCCCAGCTCTCTCCCCCCTCAGTAAGTTCAGGAGGCACTTGCATGTAACTCTTGATTGGTGTGTTTGGTGAGTGTGTCCACGGACCTGAGTGTTTGGTGAGCGTCTCAATGGACTTAATTGCGTCGTGAATCTCCGACTAAATCCAGGCGAGTGATGTCTTGTCTCTGGTGCCTTCAAATTTGAGACAAGTGCACTTGATAGACCTCAGTGTCTGCTTGGACTTACATGTGTGTGTGTGTGTGTGTGTGTGTGTGTGAGACGAAGGTGAGTGACACTGCCTGAATGCGTACAGCAAATATATCTCTTAAAGCATGAGTGTGTGGAGTGTGTACTGCTACGGAGTGTGTGGCAAACGCACTGATGGATTTCCGTTGACAGTGAGTGTGTTAATGGACTCCATCACCGCGTGGTTACTGGACTTGGCGTTTGCTCCGAGTGCGTCAGCGGTCCAGCATGTGTGGCGACGGTGCTCACAGACAGAGGTTCATGCTAAGCGTATCGCTGGAACATAAGGTTACCTTGGTATGTCCCGGCATTAAAATTATTAACGCCATCTGGTCTTTTTTTAGACCGGTTCGGGGAAGGGCTAATCTCCCCGTGACACAAAAGCCTTTCGCTCTACTCCATTACTAAATTAAAAACTTGACAGACGGGGGAAAAAAAAGAAGATCGTAAAGTTTTAGGCTATCCATGTGTAATTAAGGTTTTTAAAGGATCGGATGATTAAAGATCGTGATGAAATAAAAAAAAATCTTTGATTGACGGTTGATCGTGTGTTTCATTCCGTCACGGTGATAGCCACAAGGGGCAGCTAATACAGTTTCAGGGGTCGTGATATCGCAAGTCACTGTCGCTGGTTCAGTATCGTACACGTGATATAGCGAGTCGCTATCGTTAGTTCAGCGTCTCGGATGTAATATAGCAAGTCGCTATCGTATGGTTTCAGAGGTCGTGGAGGTGATATCAAAAGACGATATCGTACGTTTTTCGGGAGTTAACGGACGTGATATCGCTAGCCGCTATCAGATGCCTCAGCGTCGTAAATTTGATATCAAGCGTCGCTATCACTGCTTCAGAGTCGCTAAAGTCAAGCCGAGAGTCGCTACCAATCATTCTGTCCCGTAAATCATACGACAACGCGAGCAGCTTGTCGACGGTTCTTTACTGCAGGTGTAACAGCGTGTAATCGGTAGCGTTGTAAATAGTTAAATGTGGTTGTTATATACCGTAGATTTAATCGTCTATATCAACTCGACCAAACCCAGCACTTGTAGCGAGCCTCAACTTAACAAACCAACACACACACACACACACACACTTGGCCAGCTGACACGCGGTCGTATTATTCTTAATCCAGTAAACATCAGGGGAGGCAGTTTGACTACCAACTGTGTTATAAACGTCTAAGGACCAATTTTTCGCCTCCACAACTGCTATAAACATCAGGAGACCAAGTCTGTTTTACCAATGTTAAAAACATAAGGGTACAAATCTTTTATCAGTGTTGATAAACACAGAGGGGCCCAGTGTGATTTTCCTTCTGATATAAACATTCAATCAAATCAATGTTAGGTCTATGTGTCGTACACTTCAAAGAAAGAAATATCCAAGATACTAAATATAATCAACAAATAAGTGAAACATTCTTTACGTCAAAACTCGGTGAAACGTGTTTCACACCACGTTCGAATTCAGTGAATGGTGCTATACACCATATGAAACTCAAGAGAAAATGCTGTACACCTAATGAAACTCAACTGAAAATTGCTTTACACCAGAGTGGAACTCAAAAGACAAAAACCAATGATAAAAGATTTGTACCCTTACACCACAATGAAACTCAAAGTATCGTGTTTCAAACTACACTTCTAAACCCCAGGTAAGCGAATAATTTCTCCTGTACAGTGGTGGAGACAGCTGATGATTGCAGTGTTTCTTGTAACAACAATACGTAAACAAAAGAATCTAATCTTATTCAATACAATTCAGATAGACATTACAGAACCGACTGATACTGTAAAACACTTTCACTAACATCAAGAAACTTCATCTAACTTACAATAAATCTGTGAGTACAAGTTAACGTTCCATTCATCATTAGTGTTACCCTTAATTAAACACGTAAACACTTAATGGCGTAGAAAATACTCGAGAAGGTATCATTAATCTACAATTGTGTTATAAACACTGTCAGAGAAGTGTTATTTAGCATATACACATTCATACACATTCAAGTCCTTCCCATCAGAAAATATAATAACGTGCTCACCTGTGTTTATATATATGACAAAACAATGAGAACAAAGTCATTTTACTTTCACCAGTACTATACACATCAAACCTTGCGTAGACTTCGGAAGTCTTCTTCTCCCACTGCTTGGGTTAGGCCCGAGCAGCTGAGTTGGGTCGTTAGTCCCAGCAAGCTGTTGGCATCTGCGGCCCACAGGCCCACGTAACCATCGCAGCATGGCTGGTCTGATACACTGTGCGAGTGCTTGTCCAGGGCATTCTAACACGTTTCCACCGTGCATCCCAAAGTGTGTCTCATGGCAGTGGGAAATGTGCCCCAAGATGTTCAGGGTGCTTGCTCATTTTTGTACTTATCGTTCCTTTAGACTTGTGCAGTGGGGAATCATTTTCGGAGTGCATAACTGACCATGTCTTCTAAGATATTTCAAGCGCAATTGATGATACACGTCTACCGTCTGCGCTCCTGAATACAGCCTCAGTGTTTTCAGTCGTTCCTAGAATTTCATTTATCCATACGTGACGTGAAAGAACTTTTAACACTAGTGTAACTATTCGGTTCTGCCTTCCTTTTTGGGTGACGTTACCGCACAGCAGGAGTCTGTTCATGACAATATTAGTGACCTGAAAAGCGTTACTGCTGTCACCCTCCCCCCCTCATGTCTTGAAAGTCCGCAAGATCTAACCTACCATTCTGGAAGAGGCAAGTGTTGCCTTCTGTTGTTCGCTGAAGGAAAGGGTCAAATGACACTGAGGTTCTATAACACTGTTCTCTCATGACATAACGGTGTCTGAGTCCGTCCAGTACACTGTACCGCTCTTGACGTCTTCATTTCCCCTTTACCTGAGAAACAGGAATTTATCCCCACTGAAGATCATGCTGTTTTCAGAGACCCAAAGGAGAAGACTTTGTGTTAGGTCACCCTGTAGTGTCTTCTAGTGACGAGAGATTTTCATGCCTATTCCAGTATCACCGGCAAGAGATGACATGTAACCGTTATTCGAATTCATGTAGATGTCAGTTTATGAATGAGGAAGAAAACGGGTGCAAGGTGAGCTCCTTCGGGGAACCAAATTTCCAACTAAGAAGGCAATGGAAACAGCCTTGTTTACGAAAACGAGTCGCAATCCGTCACTTATGAAGTTATATAAACCCATCTCCCAGTCTCATCCGTTATTCCCTTATTACTCATTATATGTGTTACGACACCATGGTCACATTTATCGAAATGCTTCTGCATAGTCTGTTTACGTCGCGATAGCATTCTGTTTGTTGTCCACTGCCTCTACAGCCTCACTGCAGTGGCCAGGCAACTGGGTGGGAGAGGCAAGATCTTCCTGACCTGAAACCAAGATGTCCTGGGTTATGCGAGATCATTCGTTTCCATAAAGGCAGTCGCTTTACATCTTCCAACACCTTTTACTTATATCACAGCTCTATCTATTTTTCGTTTATTTATAATCACAAAACCAATTTCTGCGAGATAGTCCTGGTGTTACCGAGGACCTTTCTAAACGTAGCTGCGGCCCATGACTGAGGTACTTCCAGCAGCAGGGAAATGAAGATTCCTTTGGAATGAAAACTTCTTAGACAAGATTGTACTCCCAGTGTTACGGCCTCGCCAAAAGGGACTTTTCTGTCGCAGTAAAACCACAAGCAGACGGAGTCCGGTACTACCTATCAATAATATATATATATATATATATATATATATATATATATATATATATATATATATTGCAGTAAGGTTGCAGTGATGCGAGTGATCTAGTATTTCCTGATAACCACGAGGAAAAAATTAAACGCGATAAGCCCCAGTTCACTTTCGTGTATTTTACATTTTCCCTGAAGATGTAATACACACGAAAGTGCACTCGGGACTTATCATGTTTCATTTTACCTAGAGGATGTTAGCAAATATATATATATATATATATATATATATATATATATATATATATATATATAACAGAAACTATGCTATCTCTTTACTACTTTTATAAAAGAACCATGACAACACGGTCTTGCTTTTATCAGAATCATATGAACTTAAACACGTGCCACATACATTATATACACGGATTCAATTATCAATTACTGAAAATATCCGCCAGAATCCGTACTAAACAGCCAAATACATGGAAGGGATCGGAGAGAGAAACACTCGCCGGTACAGCTTACATGCTATAGCTTATGTATGAACCTGTTGGCACTAGATTAATTCATACTGTATTTACATTTCTATTTATATCTTCCGCTGGGCAGGTGACGGTCGGGCTGTGTGTGTGTGTGTGTGTGTGTGTGTTTGGGGAGGGGGGGGGGTTAGCAGAAGCAGTCACAGTAACTGAGGGATATTAAGCTGGGGGGACCGTGGGAGGGTTGGCTGTGACATCACCAGAAGGATCCGTTCTGCTTCCTGACATCATTTTAATCGTTTACCCGACCCTGAACGACACCAGAGGTGCGATGCCACTGAGGAGTAACGTTCTCAACGTCTGCACTGTAGTGTCCTACGGATCACCTACGGGACACTGTATACCAGGGGTGCGGGACAGTCGCGTCCCAGGTATCCCCTGCGAGTAAATGCAGCATCCCAAGGATCCCTGTGGGACACTTTCGTATCTTACGGATTCTCTATGGTTACAGCGTTGTGTATGTTAAGGATCCCTTATAGGACACCATCAACTCCCAGGGACCCTCCTGTGGTACAGCCCTGGCACACGATCTGTCACGATAACTGGAGGCTACAGTGTACCTCGTCGGGGCGCATCCTGCAGCCACAGGAGGGACCACGCTCTTGGTTGGTCCCCTGGCTACCAAGGCCAGCACCAGTGAACACAGCAACTCTATAAGCTTGGGTGACCTGCTAGTGTGGCTGGCTAAACCAACCAAAGCAACCAAACACACACCACTTGGATGGCCTGATATAGCAACCTCGCCGGCCGGCTGGCCCACAAACCAACGAACCAACTCCTGGCCATGCAACCAACCAGCACCCATCCTGGCTAAGAAGCGGCCCACCGCCACAACGTCGACGAGAGACGCCCACCCTCACTCACCCAAGCCCACCACATCCCTCGTATTCATGTCATCCCCAGTTACACCTCCTGCCAAACTAGGCGGCTGTGGAGGGATGGGAGTGCCTCGCTGAGGCGGAGGGAGGTACGGCGTGTAGGGGAGAGAGGGAGGGGCCTCGCCTGCCTCCACCTACCCTTCGTCGCCACCGCCGCCGACGACAGGCAGCCAGCCGGCACGACGTCCTTCGTCAGCTGCAAACTGCGGCGGTGCGCCTTGTCGGAAGTTCCGGGGGTGGGGGAGGAGGCGGGGCAGCTAATTCACATGTATATTTAAGGTGAGGAGAGGAAGAGGGAGAGGGAGGGGAGTCTGGGACCAGAACGGGAAGGGTAGCTGAATGGTCGTGGTGGTGGGAGTCGGTGATGTGTGGGAGGTGTTCCCTTTGGCCGGAGGTGTGTGTGTGTGTGTGTGTGTGTGTGTGTGTGTGTGTGTGTGTGTGTGTGTGTGTGTGTGTGTGTGTGTGTGTGTGGTCCCGCTGGTCTAGGATGTGTGGGGAGTCAAGTTGGTCGGGGATGTGTGGAAAGACGTCATGTCAGTTACGAATTATTCAGACTGTGGGAATTAGTCCTATTGTTAAGGGATGTGTGGAAATTATCCCTGTTAGGATGTGATGGAGTAGTCCTGTTGGTTAGGGATGTGTGGGGAGTAGTGTTGTCAGTCAGGGATGTACGGGAAAGAGTCCTGTTATCTAGGAACGTGTGGGATGTATCGCCATCCATAACCCACTACCTGTATCATCAACCATATTCCACTACCTTTGTCATCCACCATGCCTCACTGCCTACATAATCAACCAAACCCAACTACCTGTAACATAACAATACCTCATAAATTGTACCATTAACCACACCCCACAGCCTTTAACATCAACCATACCCAACTTCCTGTGTCATCAACCACGTCCCTATGCTTGCCACCGTCTACCCTGTCATCTACCAACTTCTGCTTCCTCTCTCTCTCTCTCTCTCTCTCTCTCTCTCCTACAGTAGCCACCTACCCCCCTCTACCCAAACTTCCCCCTTCATCCTACCTGCTTTCCCCTACAGAGCAAAAGAGCGCCGTTCTCTCCTCCCCTCCCTGTTATGGGGTCCGACAGCGAACTCCCATCCGAGACTCTCGCTCAGGCACGAAACAACCGTCCCCCTCCGAGATAGAGATGTCCCCTCTCGTTCCCGGCTCCCACGGAGACTTAAAACCCTTAGTCTGGTGGTGCCTCCCCCCCCAAGAGAAAAAACAGAAATGTATTTAGCGGGCGTCTCCTGGCTCTCCTGCTCCTCCAGTTTGGCCACAGTCCGGGTCACATTCCAAAACTAGAGGGGCCACCAGTCACCCACGTCCGCCCGTGGACGGGGAACTCGCCTTACTCCTTCGGGTCGTTCCAGCTGTTTTAATGTCCCATTAACTTTATCCCCTGGATTATTCACAGATGTTTAAGAAAAAAAATAAGGTTAATAAAATATAAAATACGGTCGCTGTATTTAACGCGTCGCCGCCGCCGTCCCTTGAAAGTCCCGGATAATTTTTACTCGTGGGCATTTGATAAGTTTACTCAGGATGGGAGCGTCTTGCTGTGCTGGGTGCTTTGAAAATGGGGAAAGAAAAAAAAAATATGTTTCTTTCGTTATATGGATTTCTGTGGGAGAGCGAGTCCAAAAATCCTGAGGAGTTCGCCGTCTGAGTTACACCGGCTCTGCACTCCTCCAGACCCACACTGCTCGGGTTCTGCTCGCGCCAGGTCCTTTCTCTCTGGTCGAGCCCTTTCACCTTGTTGTAAGGCCCTTAGACGGGGTTGGGTCATGTAATTAACAGAACCTATTCTGTTGATTCCTAAACCTGCCCTCCCTCGCATGATCACCCCAGCTCAACCGATGGTCTTCCCCTCACACGATCACCCCGCCAACCCCTCCCCGATGTTCCCCAACCCTCGAGTGACGACCCAAGTTCTCTGCCCTCACAGTATCTCGATACCATCACAGCGCTCCAGCAGGTATCCTTATCAGAGACCATCAGGTCCCCTTTTATCTGCCTTTCCCACGTACTCTACCCCTTATCTGTCTTCCTCTTTCTACCCCCGCCCTTTATCAGTCTATCCCAATCCTCAACTGTCCATCCGCGCCCCTCACTATCTTCTCCCAATTTCGGGTGCCTACCTGCACCACACATCTCACAAACACCTACAGCTTACCAAAAAACAATCCAAACAAATACCTACCTCATCTGCTAATCATCTCCAGCGCTGTCAAACATCTCTTTGAACGGCTGAAATAATGCCTCTCATCTCAGTAGCACCTCCACCCACTTCCACATCACCTCAACATCTCCAAAAAAGTCTCACATCCTCCAGACATTCGCCAACATAGACCCCGCTACGAATAAGCGAAGGGGGGGGGGGGTAACGCAATATGCAGTTCTCAAACGACCAGTCTGTTCCACCGACTGTGGTATCACTCTCCTCACTATTCTATATTTCAGATACTCATTATCTTTCCTGAGTATCTTTCTCCTCCCTCCATCCTCTTCGTCCTGTCCACCATCAGTATAAACAGCAGCAACGCATGAGGTAATTCATTACTTTCCTCCAACACGCAACGATGTTTTCTTTACATTCTAGCCTTCCCTGGAGCCTCACCACACCACTCTACCTTCCTACACCCGTCTTACTTTACATCTCTCTCTTCCCACACAGGTAAAGGTGTTTGGTCATCCCGATACCGCCAAGTAGAACTATATATATGTACGAGTATATATATATATATATATATATATATATATATATATATATATATATATATTTTTTTTTTTTTTTTTTTTTTTTT
>JAYMFT010388111.1:0-19925 GCA_038088735.1 Panulirus argus | reverse complement strand
ATAATATATATATATATATATATATATATATATATATATATATATATATATATATATATATCATGACTATCACCTAACTATCGACACTACCATCTTACCATCATCGTTATCATCTTACCATCATCAGTATCACCTTTGCAACATGACTATCATCATGAGCAGTTTGAACCAGAACAGCAAGGTAAACCCAGGAAGCCGAGAGTGAGTGAGTGATGATACACAAGATGCAAGGTTTGTTTGGGTGTCATGTTTGTTGATCTAGACTGTGAAGAGATGAGGAGCGGCGGCCAACGCCCTGCACTATGATGAACGGCGGCCAGGCCCCCGCACCGTGAGGAGCGGCGGTCATTCCCCTGCACCGTGAGGAGCGGCGGCTAGGTCCTGCACGCCCGTGCACCAGACAGCCCTCTACCCTGCAGCTTATGCATTCATGAATTCCAAACATTTTTATCTCTAGTTGGCGGAAGTCATGCATTTCCCGACACGGGTTAGATGGTCGCCTGGGAGACGAAACACGAACTGAAGCCCTTGAGCACAACCGTGCCACCTTTGGGCAGGACGGTGCGACCCTTAAGGGCGTGTTCGAAGGTCATTGCATCGTAGCCAAGGGTTGTATTATTATGCTCAAGAGTCGTGCCGAGGTATTCAAGGATCGTACCGCCCAGCATAATGAAGTAACATCCCTCCGGTATGAACTGAATTTCCCCGATATTAACAGGCAGTAATTTCTTGGCTCAGTTGCGGAGGAGCAATTAATGTTTCCCCCGCATAACAGACATTAATTAATTTTCCCTCAGATACAAAACAGGAATGGGTTTTCTTCGTCAGGTTCATCAGTGAGGCAGCCATTAACATGTTTCCCGAGGGTTGGAGGGGGCGAGCCGCCCCACCCTACTGTCGCACCGCCCACCCTCTCGCCTGGGTTCAGCTGCTCCGTAAAAAGGCTAGACTTGTGGCTGTCATTTGGCCCGGCTGACTGCACACGGGTAATACTAGTTTGCATATGGATGAATCTCACAGGGTCAGCCGCGTCAGCCTTGGGTATTGTGTAATAGGGGTGATACTTTGCTGGCACTACATCTGTGATGATTCTGCCATTGTGCTGACGCTGCCTCTCTGCTGACGCATCCCGTGTGTTGTGTGCTGATGCTTCCCGTGTGCTTAGTGCTGACGAGGCCCCTATAATGATGTTTCCTGTGTGCTGAATGCTAACACTACCTCTTTGCTGACATTACCTCTTGGATGACGCCTTCTTGTGCTCCGATAATCGTGGTGCACTTGGTGTCTGACCTGGAAACTATGCGGGTGGCTGAACAGGCTAGCGGAAGAGGCTTGTCCCAGAGGTGTGCTTGTGGGAGCGAGGTTGATGGTGTGTTTTGTGAGGTGGTGTGGTGTGGTTTGGTAAGGATGCAGAGAACTATAGTTAATAGTGCCGCTCAATGTGTGATGTTACATGTCGGTATGTGTTTCTGTATATGCAGGCATACTCTCTCTCTCTCTCTCTCTCTCTCTCTCTCTCTCTCTCTCTCTCTCTCTCTCTGGTAGCATTAAAGATATAGGCTGAAGCCGTTGTGTGAGGAAGCGGTTATATTGGACATGTAATGAGGAGGGAGGGGTGTTGCCTGGCTGCTCCTCCTCCTCCTCCTCCCCGCCCCAAGTTAATCAAGTTTATGAAGGCGTTAGTAGAGGCACTCCGCCACGGGTGGACTGGGGCCGTTGGTGGGAAATTCTGTTGTGGAAGGATCCAGTTTGTGATGATGACGAGGATGATGGGGCGGGAGATGTGATGGGCGAGGAGGTGGTGATGAGAGTAGCCCACTCCTCAGCAAGTAGATGGCGAGGGAGGCAAGTGTTGATGATGATGATGATTACTGGCTCAGTCGAGGGTGTGAAAGGTGATGACGGTAGTGCAGCGGCAGGAATGATAGTGATGCACAGTGGTAAAAAGGACGGCGTTCATGGGCAGGGGATTCCTGAAGGCTCCTGAAGGGAAGGTGTCCTGAAGGAACTTGCAGAGGTTCCTGAAGGATCACGCGGGGGAAATTTACGGATCTTCATGGGATCATGAAGGGGGCATCCTTAAGGTTCCTGTAGAGGGGTCCTGAAGGGTCCCTCTTGGGTCCTGAAGGATATGGGGGTCCTGAAGGATCCCACAGGAGATCTTGAAGGGTCCCTCTTGGGATCCTGAAGGATAGGGGCGTCCTAAAGGATCCTGCAGGAGGTCTTGAAGGATCCTGTAGGAGGGTCCTTAAGGATGTGTGGGCCCTCCTCCATTCCATGACACACACATTATAGTCCTAACAACTGTGAGAGAAATACCGCTGTTGGTAGAACATTACTCGTAATACTTACCTTGATCTTGCCCTTGTAATGATTACTGAAGATACTTCAGAAGGTTCACAATTACAGGTCTCACGTGATTTGCTGGCATTCAGAGTCACCTCAGATGATCTGCTGACATCCACCATGATCTCAGATGGTCTGATAACATCCACAGTGACCTCAGATGTTTGGCATTATCCACGGGGATCTCAGATTGTCTGGTAACGACCATCAAAGTCGTATATCATCTGTTGTATTTACTGGCAGTGTCATTCTTTTGCAAACTTACGCCCATCATTTAAACCTTTATATATGCTGGTGTGATTACTTAACATAACCTGCTTCCACCGCATCATACATACTAACCTTCATTATTGCTAAAATATATGCGATTACTGGGGAGATAATTGTCCTACTGAGTAATCTAATTAGGCGCTCTCTGGTGCATCTTTTACGGAGAGGGAAGGAAGGGATTGAGGAGAGAGAGAGAGAGAGAGAGAATGTCTTCTAAGTTAACGAGAGATAACACGTTACCTTCCTATCATGCCGATGCTCTAGTAAAAATATAAAATCGGTTTTTACTCCTGTAAGAGTCATATTGCTTGAGTCTGCCTGTTAGCCTTCACCCCGCCAGGCCACAATGGGAAACCAATGGTTCTTGTAACGCTCGCTCTTTGGTGCGATACTTGCGACGTGTTTTCATCCTAGGATATAATTAGTTTCTTCCTTTAATGCAGGTTTATGCATTAAACGTGATATAATATGATCAAGTAGCTTTCATTTTCCAATACCAACGGGAGTCTCACTCTTGAAACTTTATGTATTTTTGATGACCTTAGTGCGAGTGTGGGAAGAGAGTCAAGGCCCAGTGCTAAGGTACCTGGGCCTCGTGTTCTTGAGGCTCTCAGGAGGAGCAGCTCAGTTGGAGATGACGCTTCTTAAGTTCTGTGTTGTGTGTTCGGTTGTGGCTGGTGTTCCAGGCTCCATACACTAATAATGTCTTAGGCACGGACCACTGAGAACCATAGTGGGAGTGGGAGCACTCAGGAGGGTCGGATTTCCTCAGGAAGTCCAGGGTTCTCTCAGGAGGGCCAGGATTCTTTCTGGAAGGTCGGTGTTCTTTCAAAATGGCCCAGCTTCTCTGAGGAGGGTCGGGCTTCTCTCAGGAAGGCCAAATTCTCTCAGGAGCTCAGGGGTTACCCAAGAGGGTCAGGGGTCTCTCAGGAGGCCAGGGGTTCATTCGGATTTACCGGGAGTTCACTTTATTAGTTTCATTCAGGGAGGGAGAGCGCCACACGTTCCCCGGCTGCTCGTCACCACGCCACACTCGCGGGTGACTTCCTCAGCACGTCCTTTCAGTGTGTCACACTCGTTATAAAATGGGATGATTTCAAGTGAGTTGAATTCATGTGTAAATTTCTGGAGTATGTTGATAGATATTACTGGTGCGTAGTTCTCACTCTCCGTCTGACAGCCACCAAAACCGCCTGACTTGGTCTCCTCTTTACCTTCAGCAACCCGTTACCGTTTTACGATATTTTGCCCTTCTTGTTCCCTCCAAGTTCTAACTGTTGGCGACACTTTTAAAACTATAACGTGTTCCCAACATTTCCTTTAGGTGGGGCTGGAGTAGATGGCGTTTTGAAGGGCCATCTGCAGGACATGGATGACCCAATCTCATGCACACAACTCACACCGTTGTGACCCTGGAAGACTTGAATGTGCCCTGACCTTCAGCTGTGATGAGACCTTCCCTTGATTCGGGGGTGGCAATGCCCCGCCACAGTGCTTGATTCCCACCTACAATCCAGCACTAAAAGTTGCCCGCTGCTCGTGGCCGCACCTGTTTTTGTTCTTTCTTCTTCAAATGAAGAGGATTTCATTTTCTGGAGGTGCACTTTGTACAGTGGCTGAACACATACATACACACAGACGTTGTTCCCGACACAGTCTTGACAAGATGCCCTCATGGAACACTGAACTCAAGAAGATTTGCTGTGATGACTCGTGTAGGTAAGAAGTGGTGTTAAGAGCACCATGTTGGCAATAGTCGTCCTGTGAGGAAGGCAAGAGTGCAGTATAATAGGGGCAATGTATTCAGCGGCCGAGATCCGCCCAGTGGCAGGGCCTCCGGCTGAAGGGCAGCTCTGGGTCACGTTTTGCCTGCGTCGTCTCTGCTGGCCCTAGTATGACACGTAATTGGCTCTTGGCTTTTTGTTACAGCCTGGCCTCCGGTGGCCCCGGGTCACAGTGTGGCCACCTCCTCCAGCAGAGTTGCTCTCTAAACTAGGGACACTAACTACTCTGTGTTGTATGTGTATCACAGACCAGGGTGTGTGTGTGTGTGTGTGTGTGTGTGTGTGTGTGTGTGTATGTATGCATAGGAGTACATATATACAAAGTAAAGAATGTAAAACTGTCCCCGTAACACACACACACACACACACACACACACGCACACACACATAGTATAAAGAAAAGTTTATATTACCAGGTATTTTTCATATTTAATGCAGCCATTTCATTTTTTATTATATGACAGTGGGCAGGTGAAAGATTTCATTTCCGCATGTTAACGGTGAGGCATCAAAGGGCTCAATGGAATACCCTGTAAACCATGTAGAGGAAGGGCACCTGAGAGGTACGTGGTCCTGGCGACTTGTGGTAGGGCAGATGCTGGTCATGCTGTGCACAGTGGGTGGTGGTCATACGGTTTATATTTGATGCCTGTGTTACTATTTAGAGTGGTTGATGGTGATACTGTGTAGAGTGGGGGGTGGTGGGTGCAGTGGTAGAGCGGGTGGCGGTGATACCGTGTTGAGTGGACAGTAGTGGTGATACCGTGTAGATTGGGTGGTGGTGTTACTATGTAGAGGCTGCAGTAGAGTGAGTGATGATGGTGCTTTGGTGCAGTCGTGGTGGGGACAATACAGTAAGTCTGGCCGCTGGCCACCTGGCGTGCACACATCCCATCAACCACCTAAGCGCAGTTAATTATTCTGGAATTCCTTCCTTCTTACTGTACTAGATGTGTTGCATTCCTTGCATGATCTCTGCTGTATAATTTATCTTCTCTCCAATTTATTTTTTACGCAAATATTTTCTATAATCTGTCTTAAAGCCTTGTATTATTATTATACACATAGAGAACCAGTCGGGGGTCGTGTGTGAGAGGCCAGGCGAGTGTGAGCCCGCTGGTGAGGGTGGGCCGCCAGCTCTTCATCGGCTCCCCTCATTGTTTTCTTTCATTACATTTGTCTGCAGTTGTCGTTCCTTCTTGGTGGTACAGGCGACCCGAAGAACTGCTGTAGTGGCGGCACAGATGACCTTACCACCTGTGATGTATTTGCCTTTCATGGCGGCACAGACGACCTCATGTCTCGATATAGTTTCCCTTGAAAATGGTACAGACGACCTCACAACGCGTATATATTGACTCACTTTAATGATAACATATTGGCAGGAGGGCTTGTAGAGAGCTAACAGATATGTATAGATGGAGTAGTAAGGGGAGAATGCAAGGGTGATGACAGTAATACGGTGAACAACAGTCCAGCATTTTATGTATTACTTTCTGACAGAGTATACAGTGGCAGCAAGTGTGTACAGTGTACGCAGATAAGATGGTGTATCATCACGTCCCTTCTATAGGGGTTGTCTGCTCTGGTGTGATACGTTGATATAGTTCTTGTTGTGCTGGGTTAGATCCACGCTCTCGTGTGGTTGGCTAATTGTATGTTTTCGAAGATGGGCTAATTGGTCGTTATGCGAGAGTAATTATTCATATACTTTATTGTGCAGGGAGTTAATTACATGCTCTGTTATGATAGGATTATGTTATTTATTATAATGACGGTAAATTGTACGTTTCACCGTATCATAACATTAATGTTGATCTCTACCTTAATTGCAGGTAAGGAGGAGGCAGTGAACAGAGGGCATGACTGTAAGTAGAAACATCCCCATTGAATTTAATACGTCTTAGGTTGAGAGCCTCGCCTGCATCATGGAGTACTGTGAGTGCCTCCAGAACATCCTTTGCAACCCCACTCAGGAGTTGCTTACCATTTTCTTTAGTCATAATCCTTATTGTCTCAGCAGTAACCAAACTTTCTCCTTCTGAGTGACTTGCTGCTAGAGCAGCCCTGGCACCGACCTAACCCATCCTGGGATACACTGCTCTTTTAATGTTACACTGCTTCTGTGGAGCCTTCCTTGGTGGTTGTTCCTGGAGTAGCCACTGGAACGTTCTCTGGATCTTCTATGGCGGCTCTCTCTGGAGCGGCCACTGTTACTTTCTGTAGATAGTCCATGGTGACTACCCCTGGAGCAGCCACTGGAACACTCAGCAGATCGTCCATGGACTTTTGTTTTATCAGCCAAAATTCTCCAGTTTTACTGAAATACTCCGTAATTTGGCCCTGCCTGTGGCGCACTCTGGAAGTTTCCCGGGAAGCGTCTGGAATATACTTTTTTATTAGCTGTTTTGTTCCCTTATTGCCTTCGAAAACACCAGCAGCAGCTGCTTGCTTGCAATACTCCAGGGTAGTCACTGGAATACACCAGCCACGTCGTCCTTAAGTATGTTGATTACTTCGCTTCCGTTCGGCCCCAAGTTTAAATGTATATGGAATTGCCATTTGGAATGTCTCGAGTTCGCAAGTTGGCAGAGTATTGTATGCAGATTAAGGAGGGCTTGCGTGTAGGCTTTGCATAAGAACCATCATTCACCGATACGCCCACTGGATATTTGGGCTTGTTCGGTTTTCCTGGGAGGCATCATGAGAATTTGATAAGATTCGGATGAGATTACACATACGCGATGCGGCAATACTTTAGTTTCTTTTTCATTTCTCAATGTAATCACGTTTTTTTGCGTGTGGAGTGTGCTGTTCATACACGGGTCTCCTCCATGAGGCCGTACGCTGCGGCCTGCTGCTTCTAGTAACCGGCATATAAATACGTAATGAAGCTGTTGGAGATGGTGAGGTTTGAGGCAGGAGCGCTGCCTCCAGGGTCAGTTGCTGCCTCATCCTTGGTTTTATTTTAGCTAGTTGAGGTTCAACGAGGGAAGTTAGGTGAGTGCGGTAGGTGGGGGCTTAGTGGTTACGTGTGGTCTAGTTTGGCAGCACTGCTGTTGTTCAAAATATTTGTGGTTAATTTCGTTCCTAGAGTGAAAAGTGTCGAGGCGTGTTTGATCATATTAGGAAAGATGTGATTAGTTTGGTTATAATGAGGTTGCTGTAGAGAGTCATGGCCACTTTGGTTATAGTAAAAGGTTTAGTGAGTTAGTCCAGTGAAAGAGGAAGGGGAGCGTGGTATGTTGGGATTATTGTATGCAATACACGGATGCTGCACTGAGGGTAGGGGATTGGCGCAGGCTAGGAGGAATGGCAGTCAGTATGCTGCTAGTGTTCAGGATCTGCCGTAAAGGGAACACCTTTCACTAAGGGACTGTATCTTTTAGACTAGAGTTAATATGAGCGACTAGTATGCAGGCACGGTGCTAGGGTTGGGCGAAGGGTTGTTTTGATGTTTACAAAGTCAGTTTTTAAAGACGGTTTGGGAGCTGATTTGAGAGGTCCCACGCAGGAGACTGCTTAAGGATGGAAGTGGAGCTCTATGAAGACTTATCTTCGGACGGGAGGCATTCCTGGGTGTGGTGAGTGAGCCGTGTCCTTGTGGCTTCTACACTGGCGGTGGTGTATGTGTTACCGTTCTGTAGGGGGTTGTTTGTTGCTCGAGTGCACATTGTCGACAGTGACGGGGAGGAGCGTTTCTGTAGTGTCTTACTTGAATGTCTACCTTGGACCAAAGATGGTGTATGGTGTAGGACTGTAGACTGGCTGTCATGGATGGAAGTGATCGAATGTTGTTCAGTCGTAGACTGGCTGCTAAGGATGATGGGGAGGAGGAAATTGTATGGTGCCTCAGATTGCTGGCTGCCAAGTTGGGCAGAGATGAGGTTGATCCTGCTGGGTTGTTGGCGAGGACGGCCGGGGTTGGGCAGCGAGATGACTCGTGGCAAGTGCAAAACTCCCTTTCTAACTTTTATAATGTCTGGGGACCTCTCGACCTGCCAGCAGGAAATGTAGCCGAAATGCACGTCACTCAGACGCTTCTGAAGTTCTCACGCTGACGCCAGCAATGTGTGTGTGTGTGTGTGTGTGTGTGTGTGTTTGAGCTACTCTGACTGTGTCAGGGTTTTTGTGATTATTTGTGTTTGTATTTTGGTATGCAAGTGAATTTTTCCCTGCATACGTTATTGCATGTACTGGTGTTTCGTAATGTGTATGTATGTGTTTGCCTAAATGTGTTAGATGTGTGTAGTGAAGGACGGCTGTCGTTATGGTGGTAGTGGGTCAAGCCTGTATTCCCACTAGCACCCGTTCCATCCTCCAAGGATGTGTTACCCATCTTGGCCATGACTTTGCCTCCCTGGGTCAACTTGCCTCGCCTACCAGCCCTCACCTGACTTGCTCTCTGTTCCTCCATCCTCTCTCATTCCTTCCTTCCACTCTCAGCACTCCTGCATTCACTCCCCTGCCCATCTTTTTTTTTTCTTCTTCTTCTTTTCAGCCATCGCCTACCTACCGCCCTCCCTCCTTGTTTGGCGTCACTAGATCAAGTTAAATCAGCGGTCACTTCTTGTAAGGTGAGGCCGGGCTTAACGAGGTAGTGATGTTGGTGTGGGTGTGTGGTGGAGGTGTACCTAGGAATGTGCTGGGCTGTAGCTGCGTTGTGAGGATGTAGGAGCATGATAGGGGTGAAGGCACGTGATGAGGTGTTGAGAGATAGATGTAAGGTGGCACCGCACAGTGTTCACGCTGGAGGCAGGGACGAGTCGATTAGCGACCTCCCGTGATGCTTTGACAGGCTGCCCTATGAGTCCTGGGACAAACGCGCTTGCCTTGCCAAGCCTTCAAACTCAGGACAGCAGGAGACTCCTCTTGTGGCATAGTTTTACGGTCACTGAAACTTTGATTTCTGGCAAAGACGTAGGATTGCTGTTATGTGATGGTCTGTAAGTGTATGTCACCGAAAGGAGGGTCTCAGTCCTTCGGATGTGCTCAAGTTGTTTGGAAAAAATTTAACTGTTTAGTCTTATATTCAGGCTGTTAAAGTCTTGACCACATTACCTTTGGTTCTGTCGCACCAGTGACAACCAATCTGAACACGCTCTCTGTTTGTTGAGTGTAAATTTTCTGCCTCGCTGGCAGAGCGTATCCTTGCTTAGCATTAAGTGGCTCTTCAACCAACATCAAAGTAATTGTACTTTGGTGTATATTGGATTCGGCCGGTGGTGTTGTCCAGAAGAGCGAAGGGTAATGTTACAGGTCTCATGATACACGTCGTTCTCCCGGTAGTTTAGTTACGGCCCGCTGTTTCCGCCTGTCGTCTAGTTGAATTATCGCAGACTGAGGCAAGATCTGCTCTGCCACCGCACTGGTTGAGCAGAGTCATCCCATCTCTCGGATGAGACAAAGCGCTTCATCTGGCAGCTTGAGGTTAGACCTGCCATCTGGCTGCGTGTTGTGCACGATAGCAGATGAGGAAGGTGATGAGGGGTTGTCTTTCCTTGCCTCCACACTCTTGCCTGTCCAGCTCTTCATTTTTGTAAGTTTCCTTATATGTAATGAGATCATCACTTGTGAACCAGTTACAGAACGAGGCTTGCTCTGCTGATAACAGCAGAAGGGTCAAGTTAGTGTTTTGAATTATAGGATATTTATTGTCTAAATATACAAAGACAGCATATCAGTGAGAGCATGGGTGAGGGGTACATATCTAGGGGTAGGTGGAGCCCAGTATAAAGCACACAGTGGGTACAGTACATCGACACAGGGGGTGACAGGTGGGCCCGAGTGGGGCCCAGGGACCCAAAGGTTCCTCCCCTCCCGTCGCTGGGCGGGAAGTCAAAGGTGCATCCAGTGCATTATATAAAGCTACAGGATGTATATCGGAGTGTGGGTCAGGTGTGCAATGGACACAATACCAGGTGAGGAGGCCCCAGACGCCTGCAGCATAGGCGAACGTCACCATAACACTGTCAAAACCGTTGCAACAATTCTTGTTAACGCTTCTTTGAGACTAATTACAAAATAGCTTATGTTGAGACATTGATATATAATGAAGACAGTCTCTCTCTCTCTCTCTCTCTCTCTCTCTCTCAGTAAACAGAAGGAGTCGGGTATGTACACGCCACTCCAGCTGATGCTATGACTACACAGAATACAAATCTATCGTCGTATCGGGGGAGAGGGGGGGAGTTCTTCTGTCTTGTTGCGACGCGTCCCCCGGAGGGGGTCCTCCGTCTCACGGGTCCTTTATTTCGTGCGGACGTATCCCCCTGCGTCCTTAGCATCGGTATAGGATGTGGCCTCAGCGTCCACCAGACGGATTTCTGTCATATTTCAAGTTTAGTTTGAGGTATTTGTTATAAATATGATGCACTTGTTTGTACTTTTATTTTGCATGTAACTTGTTTGAGTAAATAGTTTCTTTATAATGTTATATATTCGTTCGTAAACGAAATTACTTCATATCTTGAAGGTAGTAGTGTTGGTGCAGCGCCTCGTGTTTTATAGTTCAGGACTGTATTCCCTGTGCTGATGTGGGCGAGGATATCCTGTATGTGAGACGGGTCGAAGTTAATGATTCACTAGCATCACTCATTAGCAAATTCCACCCAGTCTCTCTCTCTCTCTCTCTCTCTCTCTCTCTCTCTCTCTCTCTCTCTACCGTCTTTGAGTTCCTTCAGTCAGAGCAAGTTGCTTGGAGAAGCAAAAGTAGTTACCTTCCAGCCAACATTTCTACTTTGTGTTTCAGGTGGAAGCAGGTAATCATTGCTTCCATCAGTTATTATGGTGTCTCTGGCAGGATAACCTTCTGGTGCCAGTGCCAGACTCCAGCCCCACATACCGTCTCCAGTGCACTTCACTTTCTCCGCTTTTGTGAGCTAATGTAGAGTGGCAATTGTTTGTTACACCACATAATAGGAAGACATTGCTGTAGGGCATGTACTGCAGCTGTAATTGGTGAGTGGTATGATGTTACTGCTATAGAGACAACATATAACGTGAGACCATAACTGAATGAAAGTGTAGTCGACTTTGAGACGGGGGTGCGGTCATTACCTTTACTTCTGATGATAAATATTGTCATATGACTGCTGGAGACGACACAGACTTGGTAGTAACCATCACCAGCTAACCGCATACCCAAAATATACTAAGGTTTGGTACGAGACCCTTTTATCTGTCGATTCTGTGAACCATACCATCACTGGCTGCTTCATGTCCCCATAAATGGCTTCTTTAGCACCCCATAAAGAGCTTCCCCACCATCCCATGTTGTTAGGCTACTTACCATCCCCATAACCGTATATCAGGGGTTAGAGCTGTCACGTAGAGGAAGCAAAGGGCAGAGTGGGAGGCTGTGTAGGGCCACCAGCACCAGCGGGGTATGGGAGCCTGCCTACTTAGGGGTACGGTGGCTCATCGTGCTGCCGCTGCAGTTGCTCATGACGACGTTGACGATAATGATAACGACCTTGGATTTATTGCCTTTGTTGTTAGTGACGGTTTTTGATGGGAATTCTCCTTCAGAAGCTCACACACACACACACACGTTTTTAGACCAGTTTGATAGATGTCAGCAATGAATACCTCTTGGAAAGGTGCAAGGATAGAACAACCAGAGGCCTTCACTTAAGATTAAACAAGAAGTTTGTTAAAAATGAGATAAGGAAGTACATTCATTGCGCAAGGGTAGTGAATGATTGGAATAATATTGTAAATGTGAACGCCATGCAAAAGTTTAAAAAGTTGAGTTAGAACTGGCAAAGTTCAAGAGACTGATTCCCGCCACTGGAGAAGCTTCTCCCGGTCCTGCAGGGCAGGTTGTTGCCTTCTCTCTCCTGAATAGCCTTTGCAGCAGCAACTGAGCAGCGTTACAGCTGTGTCACTGTACGGAGTGCCTCCTGCCGCTGATGCACGAGCCGTGCAGTATTCATACGTAACCACCTGCCTGGGGAATGTACAGGTGGCCTCGATAGCGTGAGTTGCCGGGGGTGAGTGGCGCTTGTCACGGGACCTGCCCTTCTGCAGCCCCCCCGTAGCTTCCCGCTCGCCGCACACCACGACTCTCCTGTACCGCTCACGGTACACCTCCCATTTCGATTTCTAAGCTCACATATTAGCTCAGAGGCTAAACAATAATTTTCTCCTGTATTCCTTTACTCTTTGTGTATTTCAGAAATTCCCCGTCGCTTGTTTTCCGAGGTTGAATCTCGTGTGAAATTTCGTTTAACATCTCGTTTGGCTCGTGCTGGGAATAGCGGAGCGTGCGGCGCTCTGCTTCATAGAATGATTTATGTTATTATTCCAGTAGACGGGAGGTGAGGGAGTAGGGCCAGGGAGGGAACCTCGTGCTAGAGGAGGTGGGGAGAGTACGGCCAGGGAGGAGATTTAGTACTAGAGGAGGTGGGGAGTGCAGCCGGGGAGGAAACTTGGCGCTAGACGACTCTTCTCAGTGTGTTATGTCGGCCGCTGCTAATATGTGGTGTGTCCGTGTATTCTGGCTCCTAAGACTCGGGTCCGTTACACATGACACATGACTGGCTGCTGCTTGCCAAAGTTTTGTGTGGAGACCAGTCACTCAAGAATTAGCCGTTATGATACCTTGACTCCTCATAGAGCGAAAATATGACATTCTCTTTCATCTTCTCTCTTTTCTTCTTTATATATCCTTTCAAGAGTCGGTTCTGTAAACACATAAGGAGCTCAGATTATTACTTGCATTCTCCTTTCTTTTTGTTAAACTTTATATTGAACTTAATTTAACTCATCTGGCATCGATTAGGGGCGTAACTGTGCCTGTGTGGCTGTGGAAAGGTAAGGCCACTGTGGGGGCTTGGTAGGTTTCTGAGGGGCGGGCTGCCCGTCGTTGCCTGGTCAGCCCTCCTGCACCAGTTATCCACACATTGTATGTTCTTGTAGTTTGTCTCTGCTTTCTACATTCCGGTAGCTTTTACTGTTCTGCTGGAGTTAGCACCCGTGCGTTAGTACCAGTTGCTGTGACTCTGGAACCAGCGACTCATTACCGAGTCGTATTGTCACGTGTTATTTATGGACTGTTATTATCCCTGGAGTCACGGCCGGGGGGAGGGGGGATGGTGGGTGAGCCTGACTGTGATGGTTGTTGTTGAGTCAGGTCACGTGCACCGGGGAAGCACCTTCCTCAGTGCCATGGTTTAATCTCGTTCGTTTTGCGATCGTTAAAAGTATTCTAGAGGCGTTCCTGAAGATGACTCGGGAATCCAGATGAGCCGTTCATGAGGAAAACTAGGTGAGGGATTGTGAGGCGCGCCCTCTGCCTGCAGCTCTAGTCAGGAGTGGTGGTCGCCCAAGTGAATACAGAGGTTAGCTCTGTCTTCACTTTAGTTGCCTGTCAACTACATATAACATTTGTACCCCGACTCTCTCTATCAAATTGTTATTTTGGCTAAATCTCGTCGTAGGTAGGCTCCTCCCTGCTCACACAGGGAGATTCCAAGCCAGCACTCCAGGCGCCGGTCAAGACAGGCACGGTGAAAGTGCTCATCAGTCACATCAGCGTGCGGCCGCCGCCAAGGTCACGCTACATACCAGGGGAATTGGGCTGGATGAGGAAGATTACAAATATAACAAGTTAATAGAATCTTTTTAAAGGCAAACATTGAAGAGAGAGAGAGAGAGAGAGAGAGAGAAATTGGGTGGTGGTGAGAAGTAGCGTTGCTGAAGTGGATATATTACCATCATCTTTGGCTGGATGCCTCCACGCTACCTCACCGGCTCTACTCCCCAAGCCTCAGGTCTTGCTGGCACCAGGTAAGGACATCACTTCCTCTCCCAGCTGTAGACAGGTGGTGGGAGGTGAGTCTGTGGGAGGGTTCTTGGGAGTGCTGACTGGAAGGACTGATCGTGGGAGGTGAAGCAGTACTAAGTCATTAATGCACTGCATAATTCCATCACACTCGGGAGGGAATTCTCCAGGAAGCGTTCTTTAGTGCATTGCTTCTGGCTTGGCCCTCACAGCACTCGACCTCCCAGTAGGGCAAGGGTGAGTGCTCGAGGGGTCGTGTGTGCGGGGCGGGTGGTGGTTGGAGTGTCCTTCTTACAATAAGTTTGGTTTATAACTTGAAAGTTTACCACACTTACAGGCTCTCTAAAACGCGTAATCTATTGTACGCTTTTCTAGACGATCTGCTGTGACTCAGGATGGTGACAGTCATCTCTGCTCCAACCAATGGTACTCGCATCCCGCCAGCGGTCCCCAGCATTACGGTATTCGTGTCTGCCAGCCATGTGGTCTAAAAGCTTTAAAAACACTTTGTCTCTAATACAAACTTTGGCCAGTCCATCTGGGAGGCTGGAGGCGGCCGCCGCCAGCCTTGCCAGACCGGAGTTCGGTCTTGGTCTCAAGAGTTTTGTTTTGTGAAAGTGTCAAGTTAGTGACACGGGCTGAGGCCGCCTCTCGCACGGCGCGGATCGAATCCCTGAAGCTGGTGCATATTGCTGTCGTCTGTCCGTCCGTGTGTCCGTCAGGGGCGTCTGGAGGGCAAACAATAAGGAGGCGGCTGTCCGTCACTGCTGCGTCCCTCTTGATATTGGCACTTCCTCCCCTCCCCACCTTCCCAGCAAGACCAACGCCCACGACGGCTATCCGGCCGTTTGGCTGGTACCGTCCACCTGGGGTTGGGTCGATAACGACAGACATTCTGGAGGTGTGGAGGGCTAACGGGGAGTCTACATGCACACACCAACACGCACACACCCGTGAGAAAAGTTTTCTTGCTCTAATGACTGAATCTTTTAGGGCAGAGCCGGGGAGAGAGGGATGTCGCTGCCCTTGCCTCTGGAAGGCCATCGTTGACCTGCTCTGCTGCCTCACAGAATTCGGAAGTCCGATTCTGTTGCATGCGCTTTCTGTTGTGCTCTGTACTGATGATTCTCTCCTTTATTATTTGATGAATCATAAAGCCTGACCTTCCTTATTATATCATTCACTCATTGTAGGGCAGAACCATTAGTTGATTTATTTGATCAGTATGATAATGAGGGTTAAGTGACGGTGTTACTAATGACGCCCATCGCATGATGACTTTATCTGCCCAGAAAAGTGCAAGACCTTCATCACATCCTCTCTCTCTCTCTCTCTCTCATACAGGTGCACAAGGCTTGGACATTCGTACACTTGCTTACACTCCCATACTTGCTGTCTCTCCGTGCCATTACAATCCTTGTGTTAGTGATGCAGGTGTGGCAGACACCAGTGATTACGACTGCTGGTGTGTGGTGCTGGTCGCGGCTCGGGATTAGTTGTAGGGTGACTGTTTGTGAGATGCAGGGAGAGATTTTGTGTATGGAGGGTCCCATGTCCCTTGCCTGGGCTGAAGTGCGTGTCCCTGGCTAGAGTTAAGGTGCTTGGAAGGACGCGTGTTCCTGGCCAGGGCTGACCTCAGGGTAATTATGGGGTCGCGTCTGGCTAGTTGCAGTCGTTTCTTTGTAATATACGAAAGTGAACTTATCGACTTGCCTGGCACTGCCGGTTGACGTTATGTTCTCCAGTATTCATCAGCTTTGTTGCCGAGTGAATGTACCTGTGATGACGTCACTGCATCAGGAGCAAGGTATTGGTCCACTTATAGTCACGGCTTGAGCCTGTCTCGAGGCATCTCAAGGTCCTTCTCTTCATCTCTGGCTCTCTTACTCATCTGCTCCCTCCTTCCACCAACCATCCGCGACACATTGCCCCTCCCTCCTCTGTTTCCATCACCATACATGCCACCACTGTTGGCAACATCCTAGCCACATCCCCCACCGCTTCCACCTTCCACCTCCGCCCGTGCTGCTGCCCCCTGCGTGTCCCCACTAGTCACAGTCTCTGCCTCGCTGCACCTCTCATCATCTCATTTCCATTTATTAAAAGTTTTCAGGGTTGGCAACATTTTCCAGTTAATCTTATTTGTGTGTGCATCTGCCTGTCAAGCTTATGTGTGCATTTGTGTGTAAGTTTATCTGTGTTCCTTTTCATGCGAAGCTTATTTGTGTGTCTGTTAAGCTTACCTGCGTATATATGTGCACCTGCCACTAGTGTTGTGTTCCTAAGGTCGCTCCTCCACACTGAGAGTCTATCTACCGGACGCCAGCCTGAGGCCCGGCAGGGGAGGGCACCTGGTGAGGCCGGGTGGGTCAGCCACCGCGCCCCCATGAACTCTAACCTTTGACTACGTCACACAGCCGGAAAAAAGTAGTTCGTTTCTGAATAAATGGATGAAAAATGTCCGAATATTTCCTCTTTTTCTTCACTGTGCATGTGATGTGATGGTCTCTTCTACCTCTGCATGTAATGTGGTGGTCTGTTGTACCTCTGAATGTGATGTGTTAGTCTATTGTACCCAGCATGTGATGTGATGGTCTGCTGTACCCCGCAAATGATGTGATGGTCTGCTGTACCCCGCAGGTGATGGTGGTCTGCTGTGCTCCGCATTCTTATCGTCCCGCAAGAAGCTGCGTTATGTTGTGGGTGTGACTCATGGGGGAGGAGTGAGTGAGATTTAGTGTGACTGATCTGGCCACGTGACGCACTTTCTGTGGTTCCGTGATATGCTTGCTTGTCAGGACGGAGTTGAGGCTTCTTCAAAGTAGGAAATCAGTGCCTCTGTTTCCTGGGTGAAATTACTTTTAAGCTAAGTTCGTTATAATGGTGGTTAGTTGCCCCTCCTTCCCTCTCGCTCTCTTCCCGTTCCTGCCCCCTCGACTGGAAAGCTGGAGCCACTTTGCGGCAGACTTGGGAGTTAAAGTTACAAGAGCCGTACGCATTCAGAGGTGGGCGGCACCTCGAGGTAAGGGCTCCACGCCCTCACTTGACCCAGTTTGTGGACCTGGCCCGCCACAGTCCCTCCCCCGACCGCAGACGGATCTTGACTCTGGCAAGTACGTAAAGACTGTGATCAGGAAAAACATTTTGCGATTCATCTTGAGACGATTAATCGATTAATTCTCATAATATTCGTGCAATTAGTCCTCTCAGTATATTCGATCAGATGGTTTTGATCCATCTCTTTATAATTTATATAGATTGATTATATTAAGATTTGTGTGACTAACTACTACCAGAGTTGTATTGAATTGTTCCTTGACACGCGCGTCCAGTGTGTTAAGATGGCTGAGGCCCTGTTGGCCATGATCCTGGTGACAGCGCTTCTAGCTAACAGGAAGGGACGGCTCAGTAAATCTTGGTGAAGCAGATCCTGCTGACATTACTATTCACCGTCCAGGATCATCTGACAGCAGTCTAGCATCTTGACCCTCCAAAACCTGCTGATAACAATCCACCTCACCTATCAGTTGCAGTCGTTAGGCCCGCCATCTGCCTTTATTCTGTTGGTCTCTAACGTTTGGTATTGACGCAAGAGGAAAGGATAAATGAAAGATAAGTATTGTGTTCTTGTCTTGTGGGAGGAGGACTCTTCCATAGTGAAGCCGTAGAACTCTCTCTCTCTCTCTCTCTCTCTCTCTCTCTCTCTCTCTCTCTCTCTCTCTCGAACAAATGAACGAATAAATCCCCTCCTTTACCTGATACCATCGGAGCAGGTTTGCTCACACACACACACACACACACACACACACACACACACACGCACACGCGTTTTTGAGCAGCCGCTTCTTTTTAGACATTCATCTGCTAAATGTTCGGGTGTGAATGGGAAGATACGGCAGAGCAAACACATCCTGAGGAGGTGGTATATGTCAGGCTTGCCTGTTTGAGAAGAGACGGTAAGACTAAAGCGGCCTTTGTGTCCCTCTGCTCTAAAGGCGAGATTCGTATGTCGTGGAGGATAAGAAAAGAACCAGAATGGGCTAGTTTGTTTATTTTTATTTTGGGCAATGTTCATAGCCTTGCCTCGTCGTTAGACGGCTCAAAGGTACCTCCCTCAGCAGGAGCACAGGCTATCGTCTGGCGTTGAAGAACGGACGGTAGCAGGGAATAGAGATGGTGGAGAAGAAATGCAATGAGTAGCTGGGGAGATATGAGGGGCGATGATGCTGGTAACAGGAAACGAGGGTAAGCAAGGAGCACCGGACCCGTGATGGAGGTCGGAGGACACGGTAAGGAGTTTCCACAGGACTGGAATGCAGGGAGTGGAGGGGAACGGGTGGAGCGTGGCAGGAAGGGCTCACGGGGAATGTGGAGCGTCAGGGAGAGGTGAGATGGAGAAGGATGCGAAACAAGTTGCGCTTTGGAGAGGAACCAGAGGGGAGAAGGCTGCAAGAGAATATGGGAGCACAGCGCAGGGAAGAGAGCAGGGTCAGAGTACAGAACAGAGGAGAGTGCAGGGTGAGAGTAGAGCACAGGGGAGAGGCAAGGTTGAGAAAGAAAGCAGGAGAGAGGGCTGGGTGTAAGGAAGGGGAACAATGTTCTAGAAAGCATGGCCAGCACTGGGCCAGACAGCTCCTGGCCTGATCCCATGGTACAGGCTGTAGGGTCCTCTTGCCATCCGCTGCCTCCTGCCCTGGCTCTTAGGCCTGCTTGCCACCCATTGTTCTCCTGTTGTATTATTAAATTTTAGGATAAGGAAACTCTTACCTGAATATTTTGTTTTGTCTCGGTTTAAAGAAAAAAGAAATCAGCTATGTTGATCTATACGAGTGACAAGTTGTGGTCCCCCGGAGCCCAGTGACGGGAGTGTGTGTGTGTGTGTGTGTGTGTGTGTGTGTGTGTGTGTGGAGACCAGCAGCAGGGTTTTTCTGGGAGGGACTACAGTCCTCTAACATCACTGGTAATGGTTACAGCAGCTGCATCACCCGCCCCTCACCCACACCAGCCTCACATCATGTGTAAGCTCATGTGTCTTGTGTGTATTCTGGTATCTTTACGAGTGTGTTAGTGTAGTTATATCTGTGTATGTCCAGTGTAATTATTAATGTTGGCGCATCATGCACAGGTTCGTATGTGCACGTGCGTGCGCTCCTCCCCACCTCTTCATATAGCTGCAGCTCTGGAGTTTTTTTGCTTCTGTGTTGACCTCATGCCTGCCTCTGTTCTCATTTAATTAACAGTTGCTCAGTTGATTAATGACGAGAGACTGGTATTCTTTTTAGCACATCGTGTGTGTGTGTGTGTGTGTGTCTGTGTGTAATTTTTTTTTTCTGCGTTGTGTTTGTGTTTGTGCATGTGTTGGGTTGTGCGTATATGTTGTTATTGCGGTATGAGTGATGATATATTCCTGACCCACCGGTGTATCACAGGTGGCACTCTCACCCGTCCACTCTCCCTCCCTCAAGCCGCATGTCCCCCGGGACTGTGAAGTGTGCTCCTGCACGGTAACACGAGCCGGTGATAGAGACATACTCCAGGATGATAACATGCTTTGCTGATAGTTTCATATGCTCCGGATACGTTGACATGCTCTGTGAATAATACTTCTAGTACGTCTGCCCCTGACACCAACACCAATATATATATATATATATATATATATGTGAGCGAATGTGGCCATTTCATCTGTCTCCTGGCGCTACCTCGCCGGCGCGGGGGATGGCGGTGCTATTTTCCCG